>JARHVA010006036.1:887500-1026977 GCA_037957365.1 Torreya grandis
AATTGGTATGTTGTGTTACAGTCTGAGTATGAACACACAAAAGATATGGAATCCTAAATCATTTGTTTACATATATGATATCTAGGACAAAGAATAACTTTTAGAACCATTATTTTTGTTATTGATCCAAAATTAATATAAATAAAAGTAGAGATCAAAATCAAATTAAGTGTGTCAAATAGAAAATCATAAAAACACAAAACCAGAAAGGGAAGAGAAGAACAGAGTAGTTGGTGAAGGAAATGAAGTGTATCTAATTAATACATATATAGATAAAGGACCAAAGGAACAAAGGGGAGAATAAAGGAAGAAAGGCACAAAGAGAATGTGCATAATATGATCAATTGTAGATTAGACTTATAATAAATAATATATATTTAGATTCATGTGTGAATCCTATTTATAAATTAGAGTTTTATCTCCATACAAAATTTTGATAGGTTGGTTCCATTAGATAAGCTCAGGGGGTGCTTAAATTAGGGAGTGGCTTCTTCCTTAGAGTTGGTGCTCTTAAATCAAGGGATTGGTGACTCCTTAGGATTGGTGTCCTTAAACATTGTCACCAATGAGGTTTTGCCAAGTGAGGCATTTACTATGAGGTTGGATTAGAACAATAGATTCTAGCAGCTATTTTCATCATGGTTTTTCCCTTTGGTTTTTTAATGTATAAATCTAGTGTCATGTGTATTTGTGTGTATTTTAGCTTTGAATTTATCTTTTAATTTGCATATGTTTTTTAATTTTATTTAAAAGGATTAAATGAATGGTTTTAGTTGATATATTGATTCACCCCTTATTAATAGATAGTTGTGTTGCAATAATTATTATCAGATCTAAAGGTCTTAAGTTAGAATCCTCTCTTACACTAAGGTGAGATTTTTTCAAGGTTTCACCCTTGGTATTCAAGTTATCACGATGCTTAATATTTGTGACATGGTTTAACCACCTCCTATAGATTCGTTAACTCTAGCCATTATATTAAGTACTAACATGTTAAAATTTTCAAAAAAACAACAATTGGTGGGGAAATAATCTCATGTTGTCACTTTACACCACTTTCACTACCATCTTACTATATTATCACTCGATTTTCATGTTCCCATCTCTTTGTCACTCCACTATCATCTTCCTTCACCCATACACCCTCCCTCCTAATTTTAAATAATGAGAGATAGACAGAACACCATTGGTAACATTTTAAGACCATAAAATCATGTAATTTTGGGTTCATATTGGTCTTATACCTTTTTAAGATGGAAAAAACACGCCTACAACTAGTCATTTGGTCTATTGCAACAATAACAAAGAAGGATGACTAAGAAAGTCTTCAAGGACAAGTGTAGATGAGGGAAAAGAAGATTTTTGTCAAGTTAAAAAAATAACCTAATGATATATGAACTCCATAAATTTTATTAGAGCATTCACCCCATGTGGCACATTTGGACTATCTTAATTTATATATTGAGAGAGTTAGGAGATTCTTGACAGCTAGATTATTCAAATGGAATAAAGTCTACTCCTAAGAAAGGGATCAATATTGAGGTCTAAATTTCATGATTATTTTATTGGAATGGATCATTACCCCATATTCATCAATTAAATATCTCCATCACAAGCCTAATAAGTGCCTAAATACACCTTAATTGGTTGAGTCTTGGCACATGAAGAAAGTTGAGCAACAATTATGCTTCATAAGACTGTGAAGTTTCTAAAGGGGAATACAAGGTATAAGTGATGCTCAAAGAAGTATAGGATTCATGTAAGATTCATTGAAAATATAAATATATCCTAAAACAAAGGCACACCTACAATAATACCACATGTAAACCTATATTTATTTGGTCAAGAACAAGCAAGGTAAGTTGTTATAGGCATAGTTGGACATCACTATATACATTAGTAGGAGTAAGGGGTGAAAGGGATATCATGAATAATTTAAAGTAATGAGATCATAGGATTTTTGACCTATATATCCATATAGTGATTTAAGGATGTAGATGTGCACCTACATCCAACCCTTTTAGGCTCACTATAATAATGTAAACTATTCAAGCCATGAGGATTGATGTGGTTCTAAAATAATGTATATATAATAATTGAATGGTGATATGATATTATTCTCACACATGGGTTTAAAACACCATGTATACCACTTCTTCCCATACATGCCTGATATTTAAACCTTATAGATAGTTAGACTAACAAGTGGTTACATGTGACATTACTGAGGTTTATTGGTGTCTTTATCTTACCTAGGATAAAATTATATGTTCAAGCACAAGAGAGGACAAGGTTCATACTGATAATAATGGTAACACTTGATATTTATCACCACTATGAGGATAGAGTAACTTTTACACAAGCTTAAAATTATATAAGCATGCTTATGTGGGAGACCTAAGCTTGAGTAGTTAGTAACGTATGCAAAAGATAAAGATTGGAAAATAAACTCAAGAGAATGATATTAACCATAAGGTATGTTATGGAATTTAATGGCCCCAAATACCTTATTAAACCATCATGGGAAGGCTATACTCAGGTTATTCACACTTAAGCATCAGTCAATAGATAATTTGAAGCTAGCTTGGATAAAATGATCAGTTGAGGCCTTTGTAGTCATAATTAGGTTTTAAAATTTGGAGGAGATGGTCCTCTTTATTACCCAATGGAATAAATGCTATCATTTAGTATATAAATATATTGGGTATACCCACTATTTTGTCTCAAACCAAGATATATCCATCACAGTTAATCTAAGGGCTATGTAGGTGAATTAATAACTTTAATGATATGCAATTAGATTAGAGCTCATAGATAGTTTTTTATTAGTGAAAAATGGTAAAAATTTCCTCAATCTTCATCCAAAGGTTTATAAAACTCAAAAATACAATTATGTGCCTCATTGATAGACTAATGCAAAGAGTCACACGAGCCTACCTATGGACCTTACTACCACTTCAAGGTACCTTAAAGCTCTTGAAAAAAAATTTATGGATATGAAAGGTGTGGATATATGGGTCAAAACTTGATAATAAAGTTTCAAGTGGAAAGGAGTGATAAAAGGTTAGAGTATATTCAAAACCCTACTCAAAGCACACAACCCTACACAAAACCAACTTGAGTGCCAGCTTTAAGTGCTCACCCACTCCACCACATAAGTGATTAGGACCAAAATTCTCAAGGATGTTTAATTTTACCTATAAAATAATAATACATGAAATATTGGTTGGAATTAGGAGGATAAACTATATTAAAAAACCATAAGAAGATAAGTTTCCATAATTTTCTTATAGACTACCTTAAGGTCACCTTTCAATGTTCTTATCTCCATACACCCTTTACATGGGAAACTAGGCTATTCATGTAAGTTGAAGAGGTTATTTCTATAGACATTCATGGTATTTATTCAATAATTATATATTTTTTTAGTATGAGAAATCACTAAGACTCATAGGGACTCCTAAACCTGCTTAAAACCCTACACAAACCCAATTTTAGAGATCTTGATATCTTGACTACATATCACCTTAAAATGGCACATTTAATGTCAAGATAACTTAGAATAGAACATGTTCATGGGTTTTAATTGTATGAACATGGTACAACATGCTTAAAAAATTGTAATTTCTTTAGGAAATGAGCATAAATAATGGCAATTGATAGTCTAGAGTGATTCCAATCTTTGTAATGGATGGTTTGATACTTTACCCAATCCCTCAAGTCATAATATTTCCAAAATTTCACATAGAAACATCTCTACACTTTGCTTAAAAATTTATAGTATGTAAATGTTAGAAGAAGGTGGGCCAATCAACAAAGAGGAGTGTATTTTCAAGTGGACAATGCTTATATAAGCCTATTTTATGGTTTATTATATTTATTAAATTCTAAAACACATTAAACCATAGGTTGATAATATATCTTATAGGTTTCATTGTAGCTAACTCTCTCACACTTAGGTAATTAGGCCTAATAGGATTAATTGGCCCATTTGGTCAACAAGGAGGTTAATGGTTGGCATAGAAGGATGATAGAAGGAGTTAATATAAGGTAATTTCATCAATTAGCTAATGCTAGGGGTGAGATGGCACTATTAAAATCCATGACAATAGTATGGAGATAGTTTCTTAGTTTGGTTAATGCATGAAAGGGAAAAGGCTATTCAACGGCTTGGGGAGACTAATTGTACCTTAGTTACACCTTATAACTATGATAAAAAAGAGTTATGGACTATTTTAGGCATGTATATGACTTTGATGAATTTAAACTAGTATGACTTATCTTCTAATACCATCACTCTAATGCCAAAAGGAGCAATTAAGGAACATCAATGCATGAAGAAGGATTAAAAGGGGGTGTATAATTGATATAATTGTTATTTTGAGTGGAGTGTGGCCCTTAATGACTCCTTACAATCTCTTATATTTCATTATCCCATTATTATCTCTCCATTTATTATATATATTGAAGGCTTTTAGACTTAAATTATATCCTTTAGGCTAGTATGAGGAAACTCCACAAGTGTTTGTACTTACACCTCTTAAAATGATGAATATAGAATCTGTATCTCTTTCATGATCTATAATTTGTGTGTTAAACTTGTCTTTATATTCCATAGTGATATGACATTCCCTTTTATAGGTCCAAGTTACACCTAGGTATTAACAAACTTTCTTGGTAGTTTGTCTACTATTGTGTGAGGTTGATAGCTCAAGTTTGGAGTGAAAATCATATTGTAAGTGCCTTAAACTAGGTCTTATTCTCATGACCCTCTCACTTTAGTCATTCAAATGACCTATTTATGAAATATTTATTCTTATAAGTTATTTAATATATCCTCTTAGCTCTATCAATTATTCATTAGTGTGTTAAGATTCCAAGCTAATAGAGTGGATGAAAGATTATCTTAGGTACATCAACAACCCTTAGTATAGGTTTATTTCATGAAACTTCTCTTCTATTTTAATCCCCATAAGTTTATATCTTTGAGTTATAATTCAAATGACAAATCTTGGGACTTATCCCCATAAAAATCTAGAGGTTTGACCTACACATTAGGTAACCCATAGCCTAAGGTCATTCCCATGTTAGCCTAGGTTTGAGTTTTAGACATGAACAATCTTCTCCTTAGTAAGGTTTCAACCTAAAAAACTAACACTTGTACACTTAGAGGTGTTAGAGATATAATATCCCCAAGTAGAATGATCCAATTGGATAGTGTCACATGTGTGTGTACATGTCTATCTCTCTCTCTCTCTCTCTCTATATATATATATATATACCTAAAGGTGACAGAGTTATTAGATCTTAAGGAGGCTTGATCTAATGGGAGATAACCATGTGTTTTTATACACCTAGAGGTGTTAGAGTTGTCAGAGACTAGGGAGACCCAATCCAATGGGAGAGTTCCACACGTAATCCCATACACCTAATAGTAGAATATTTCACATACCAATCTAATGAGGCAATAAATGGAATAGACTAAAAACCATCAATCTAGTAATATATCATCACATGTACTTGTGTACACTAAGGTGACCAACTCATTTAGGTAGAATACTTAAGTAGGGAATGTCCCACCATCATCATAATAATAACTGATCCAACCAATTTAAAAATTCAATGTGGCTAATGTAAACACATCTTAATGCCATGATGGACAAATATGGGTGTGTACCCACCACGTTCTATATCTATTAGTTCACTTGGGTGGTCCACGAATTGACACTTGGATAGGTCCTATTGTAGTCAACTAGTATAATTAAGGCATATTCAAAAGGATTATATCTTATCCCTAAATGGTTAAATTTTTATCAATTCCATCAACTCAGAGATTTATCTACAAAATATGAGCCTCAATATACATTAATGTATAAAATATTATAGATATCTATAATGTCCCATTCAAATTGGGATCACCATTATCCATATTTTTTAAAATCAAATTATTCATAACCCTATTCCTTAAATTCCATTTAGATCTCAAATTTCATCCCTATTAAAACCCTACACACAAATGAAAAGAATTTCAAGAATGGTTACCTCAATATATAGGGTGTTATGATATTTAAACACTATAATGAAATCTTAAGAACAATTGAATATATATAGAGGCCTCACAATGATGATGATCCAAAAGATAATGATGTATAATTCATCTATGATATAATATCTATTATAGCCTCTGAGAATCCAAAAAGATGCTATAAAGACATTATTCTTCCTATGAAATGATCTCTTTAGAAACTTGTGCTCCTTTAAATGCAACTGAGACATTATATACTACCTAACCACATGATTCAATATTTTGGATATCTCTAGGGATATATTTAATTAGTATTATAGTCTCCTATATTTTGACATCACATATGATGCAAAGGTTACCATTGGATGGTTGAGTACTCATGATCACTATGTGTTTTTTAAGTAATTGGATGAAGACCCTAAATCTTTTATGGATAAGGAGGATCCTAACTCCTACAGGATTAAAAATTATCATAAGGGAGTGGAGACTAGCATGCTACTACTCAAATACTTATATAAGGTGAGAAACATCATACATATCAAAATTAGTTGGGTCCCTCTACTCAACATCATGTTAAAAATGAAGGAGGTCCTTGTGTTAAGATATATCATCAACTTTAACATCACATATAGGTTAATAGGGCATGGTTAGGGTAAATTTATACACGATGCCATACTTGGTAAACACCACCAAAGCCACCTTAGATTTATGAGCACATGATTCCCTCCATAGGTGTCAACTAGGTTCATGATGCATGCCATCTAGGTTCATAGTGCATTTGGTATTTTCCAATCTCTATATTCATCACTATAGGAATCATATCTAGGAAATTTGTGATTCTTTCTACCCTAAGTATACTTCACCATTAATAAAAAGTAGATGCCTACCATTTATAAATATATATGGGGCTTAATTATTCACATTAGTACCTATTGGTACTATGAGGACCATACTATGACTAGGGTGGAAGGCATCTAGGGGATCCTCTTTGCTTAACATACATATACCAAATTACCTCATAGAGCAATATATTACATGGTAGCTGGCCAATGGCACTATAGGTCTCTACCTTTATAAAAGGTAGGAGTCTTACCCATCATTATATATGATTATTGTGTGTCATGAATATAAACAATTATTTTAAATATAAGTGGTGTCCCTCTAAAGTTATTTGTTTAACCTATTTAAGGGTGTATATAAATAGTGGGCTCCCTAGGGCATGGTGAATAACCATTTAGATAAGTATCATGGACATTTAAACACTACATACCACTATGAGAGCCACCCTGACAATGTGATCCACATCAACCCTACCAATGACATGGAGGTTATTTCAAAGATCAAAACAACACATTTCCAAAAGGAGCTAGTATATCCTGAACCAATGTTAGAATAAATACCAACATTCCTATATTCAAATCCCCAATAACATGTTGTAAAAATCCTAAAAAATGTAAAGAGGCTCTCCAAGTTAATATTATAAGGAATATTTACTATTACTAACCCATCAACCTTGGAATCCAATTCACCTAAAGAAACCTCCTAGGTAAGCCATCCCTAGACTACTCATGCACTTCATATCTCAATCAACTAAGAATCATAAGAGATCCCACCTTAGGACTAGTTTGAAGCCTCCTCAAAGGTTTCCAATCCTACTTCTAGTGTATCCATGTTACCCCTATAACTCCTATATATTTCCTAACCCATGTTTATCCTACCCCTATTTCACCCCTTTCATGACATCCCTAATTAATGATTGAGTTTATTGTGCTCCACTAGTTTTAGTTGCATTTATTTTTCTTGGTTTCCCAACCCAACTACAACCTCATCCTCTTATGACTCTTCATGTGTCATCCATTATAAAATTACAGGTCTCCTCATTCTAATATCTCATGCAATATTTAGTCTTATAGGCTCTTATATCTACAATAATACATTGAGACACTACTTTAGCCTACTTTAGATACAACATCTTGGTCAACCACATCAATTACATAAGGGTTGACCACATACATTTACACATTCCCTCCCAATACCATAATTTCCATAATAACATATGTGATTGGGAATTGTAGGCATCTTCTACTCTCATAACTTTCAAAACTTTAATAGTTACATCAATGTTCATAATTTATATGCAAGTTTCATTTGGGATAGCCCCTTCAAGTTCAATAGTATCATGGGTTATCCTAACACAAAATCTTACTAAGTAACCAAAGACAATTACACCTTGGCTTCCCTCATAGCTTCCATCTACCAATCCAACACAATTATGGGCCTCTCTCCCCCCTTACACTATGCTCCTCATGACTTATATTTAATCAACCAATCTCATATTTTAGTTTGAACATGAAACTCTCAATTGTAATTGGCCCCCAAGTCTTCCTTACCTAAGACCAAATAAGGTCTCAATTATTCTGTTAGGAATCCCATTTTGTATTTCATCTATTTATATACATTATCCCCCTCCATCATCCATCCCTCACCTTCATTCTTTCCTCCTCCATCCATGCCTCCACATTCCACTTTAATTTTCACCACACTTTTTATCTCATCCTTCACTACCTTGGGAATAATGGTAGGATAAGGTTGGATAGGCCCCATTGAATCTTTAAGTACACAAAAAGGCCATAAATGGTCTATCAAGAAGACCTTGATATCAAGTTATAATTTTATTAGGATTTGATAATAATGAAGAGGGAACTCACATATCCCTTCATACAAGATAGAGACTCACTGGTATCGAGAAAATAACAATATTTCTTCTCACTCACAAGGAAAAGTATTACCTCTAGTGAGGAAAATATTTAAGAGGATCTAGTCTTAATGATGAAGGCCACCAATGAGTTAATAAATAAATTTATTGAAGACCTCAGGGAAAAAGTCAGGACCCTAAAGTCTTATGTAAGGATCTCATTCCCTATTGGTTTGGTTAAAAAGATTAAGGATTCACTTTTATAATTAGTTGCATCTTTTATAAAAGTGATTTAATATCTTTCCAAGAGAAATGTAATCTTAAAAAGAGAATAAAAATATTTAGATGTGTTTTTCAAGGTAGACAACAAGTGAAATAATATAGTGGAAATCATAAAGAAATGTATGTGTCTATATCTCAAGATCATGCCCCTCATGGAATTAAACCTATATCAAACATTCATAGGGATCATGAGGGCTATATTAGAATATTTTATTATAGATATATAGGCCACCATTATACCTTTGGAGAAAATATAGGACAAAATACTTGTCTAATCCAAATAGGTCATCATCACAGTCCTCTTTCACCTAGATTGTAACTTACTCAACCTTGATCAATTTGGGGTCCACCATGAGTAATTAAAGGTGGAATTAAATAAGATGAAAAAAGATAAAAAATATAGAGACCTAAATATCCTATAAATTTCCACATAATCAACCAAAATAATTATCTAAGTTAATGAGGTAAAATTGTCATTAGAATTCCCCCTCAAGGCTCATGATAAGATGATGAATTAATCAAATTTACTTATATATGAGCCACCTATAAATATATCAAATCTTGATTAAGAGGATCTCTTAGTGGTACAAGTATTGGTATCTCATTGGGATCCTCTAAATTAGTTGGGAAATGGTCACCCACTGAGCTTAAAATTAATATCATCATGATCCCATAAAAGGGGGCATGTTGTCATAAATTTGGGTCCCTTTCTTCCTTCTTTGTATTTTCTATGAACGTCATGGGTATGATTGCATTCATAACTATTTTGAAAAATTGGAATTATATGATATTTCTTGTCATATCCTATATAATATCTTTATATATGATGGTTTATATCTCTATGTAAACATCAATAATTTTTAATAAAACACTAGAAGATCAATACAAGTTGTGTTTTTATTTCACTGTCTTATCTCAGGAATGTCATCAAATTTCATGTGGAAAGATGAATTCTATCAATGTTATTATCTTGAATATATGTCATTATGACATATATATGTAATATATGGGATGGGAAGCAATCCATTTTAACTAGTTTCTTTATTCTTTCCTCTTCATTTAGATCATTATGAGTCTCTGTGTGTTTAACAATTGTCTTGTATGTGTTTATTTGTAGAAAGAGTAATTGGAATCAATTTTTTTTATAGACTTCATTATGTGTCTAAACTCTGAGATCATGTGAAACTTGGCATACAATGCTAAAATTATAGTTAGGCATATGTATGGGTCTTTAGTATTAATATTTTTTAGCTTGCCTAAAAACCTCCATTTTTTCCTTACTCATCCTTTTCATTTTATTTTATTATTTTACAAATTTGTCTAGCCTCTTAATTTATAAATTTTTACTAATTATTTTAAGAAGAATAACCTTTGAATTTTACAAGGGAGTATAGATAATTTCATGCTTTTGAAAATAGGGATTGAACCTTTGGTGGTAGAAGTACATATTTTGGAGATCTATTTCAAGTAGGCTACTTCATAGAGCCAAATACCATAATTTTTGCCCTAGATTATCCCAAAATCATTCCTAAAATGAAATGATGAAAATCCCTTTATTTTTTATAGATTGTTTTTATACCTTTCATTTAACCAATCAATGAGTTGGTGTCATTTTTAACCAAGGTAGTATCTGATGGCTATTTACAATAAGACCTTTTGATATTGGAGTTGTAAAATTCATTGTTTAGGGGTGGGATTTAATTCTATTGTGCTTTATAAATCCTAAAAATATTAAATAAAAATCTAACTCTAGTTTATAGGATGTGATGCTAGGAATTTGATGATGGAGGGGAGGTTAGATCAAGTGTTAGTTTCAAAATGAGATCAAAATGACAAAAAAGCACTAAAAAGGCATAACATCTCAATGCCTAGATCATAGGGGTAGATTGGTGAAGAAAAATAAATTGACAAATCATAACTAAAATGTAAGATAAATCAACTTTATTACTTACAAGGATGCCACAAAATATCTCTTCATTGGCTTGCTCAACTTATGCTCAAGAAGTCTATGGGAATGGAGCTTGGCTATCTCCTTCTACTATTAGCACCATGGTTATTTGGATCATGATTTATTAATGTATCTTTATGGATTGATGGATTAGTGGCTTGGATTGTGATTCATAATTTTGGAATTATAACTCTATAGATTTCAATCTTGTCATAAAAATAACATTCTAACATTACTATTTCCAAGCTCTCATAAATAAGAGGCAAATACTTGTATTTATAGATTTTAGTAAAGGGGCTTTGAATGGGTTCAAACCTAACCTTAGTTTAGTAATTAACCCTACTAGAGTTAAAAGGTATATGAACCTCATGATTAGCAAGCAATAGGAATGGGTGAGATATTTTAGATTTTAGACAACTCACAAAAGGTAATTATGAATTCCTATGATATTCTTTGATTTTTGAATTTCCTTTCTGATAATTCATTTAATTTATCATGGTAAATTCAATTAGGTATTTTATTAGGTTTTACATGTTAATTAATTCTATTTAGGCATTTTAGAATTTTGTGAGATTTGAAATTATTTGATGTGTGTATTTTCTATATTTTATGGATTTATAGGCCAAATTGTATTTTATGAAGCCACATTTGATATCTTTAGAGATTCTTAGGATATATTTACAAAGGTTGGTAAGAATCAATCTAAAGTTCTATGCAAATCCATTAGTGGCCAATTTAGGTGTCTATAATTTTCCCCTATTTGGGAAGACATTACAAGTTGTAAGCACAATAACATCTTGTCAAAGAATGAAAAGGTACTATATGCTTATGACTTGAATGAAAATGGATGAACTGTAGTTGCTCTCACAAGGGAGTAGTTTGAAAATGGGTTGGAAAATTATCCCTCAAAATAAGGAAATGAGAGGACCAAATAGATAAAAACATAATGATTTTTCCAAAGGCAGTCAAAATCACTATGAATGCAAGTGGGATTGTATACAATGATTTTTCCATAGGTGTTTATTAGAATTTTACCCCAATAGTAGAAAATATGACATGAAATAAATATGTGGGATGGTATACAATGATTTCTCATAGGTAGTTATAACCATTATTATCTTTATTATGGAAAACAAGCCCTAGTTGGGTAGAAGAAAGTGAATGCTTTTCCCAAAGGTGCTTATAATCATTAACTCTCAAATTGGTGGAAATATAATGATTTACATAAGGGTAGATATAATAACTATAAATTCAAGTGGGATGGTGTACAATGGTCTACCCAAAGGCAGTTATAAACATTAGACCCTGATAGTGGTAAAAATGATTTGTTTAAAAACATGATGATGGAAAATTGATATAGAGTATAAAGATGAACTTGGGTAACCTTTTAGTAAAGAGATGCTCATATGAACTAGCAACGAAGGAAATCATTTCATTATTTAATTACTATATTTGGGATATGATTTGGATCAGGTTAGGAATGTTGTTGGTGCTAGTGCCAAGGATTATCATTGCTACCTTACCATGTAAACTTCCCAAAGATGATTTTTTTTTATCATGTTATGGTAGGAATCATGATATAAAACCATGAGGACTTGGTCAAAAAATGCATAAGTACTGACTCTTGATCCAATACTTAATTAAAAATAATGAACCAATGATAAAAATCATGATGATAATGTTGATGTGTGGATATGGATGGATTTAAAAATAATGTGAAAGGAATAACCAAATAAATAAACATAGACCAAATAAAAGGCAACAATATTGAAAGAAAACAAACATGAATACAAATAATAAAACAAAAAAAGCAAAAAAAATAGAAACAAACAAATAGACAAATAATAGTTATTCATAATAATAGTAAAAAAAATGAAATAGAAATAAGATAACAAATATTTCCCATAAAAAAATTTGATAACTTAAAAAACAAACAAGATGGGGAAACATAATAAAAGGAAGGGGGTGGCTGAGCTATCTCCATATACACTAGGTAAGTGGATGTTACCTACATAGTTCCATAGATGTAATGTCTAATAAAAACTCCAAGTTGAATGTAGTTCTCCCAAGATATGTGATAGAATAAAATGATGAGAAAGAAAACTTGATTGTGATATATAAGAATATGGAAATGATCTTGAAAAACATCAAGTGCATGGGACAAGGTCAAAAAGATGGGGAAACTAAATGACAAGTGGTTTCTTGTGACTTAGTAAGGGTTCCAAAAATCCTTAAGGCAAAGAAGTGGTGATTGTTTTTGGTTTTTATAAATGGTTTTACAAATGTTTTTGTGATTTTTGAACCAACTAAACTCAATTGAGAATGATGAGACACTAAATGGTTCAAGATCATAAAATGGTTAGAGTGTTCAAACTTAAGATGCTCATAAAAGGATGAGAACATATGAAAAAAGGGGGTTTGATATGACCTCAATATGAATTTATCATGGCCCACATAGTCCCAAAATGGACTAAAATAATTGTAGTTTGAAATTATAGTTAAGGAGTATGACTAGTGTAGAAGCTAATTTAAAAAATAGGCAAAGTTGGTATAGTGACACATTATTGCATAGGAATGGCAAGTTGGTATGTCAAGGCAAAATAAACAAATGTTTCCCCTAATTTTCCCATAGGTAATTATAACTAATAAATAATGACATAGATCAATGATACTAATTTTCCCATAAGTGGTTATAATTAGTAGCAAGTTTGATGAGACATTGATTTCCCCAAAGGTGGTTATAATCAGGCCCACAAAAATAAACATGGTATAAAATGAAATAAAAATTAAAGGATACAATTGCCAAAAATTCTACCATACTACTCCAAAATATATATTTTATCTAAAATACTTAAAACAACTACTAAAACTAATCTGATTATTCATGCTGAAAGTGGAACTAATGGAATAACCTAGGTCAAATGGGCTAGGTAGGTATGTTCAAAACCTATTAGTTGATAGAAAAATTATGATAGAATGGAATTTTATAATGGAAAAGTGATAAGATGGTAGAATGGTATAATTATATGGTAAAAATAATAATATTGATAATATGATACAACTTCAAATGGTCATCATAGACAATACACCAAGTCACTGAAGTGAAATAATACTTGAGGTGTATAATGTTCGTTGGCTCATCAAGTTCATCCTTGTCTAGTATGGTGAGCTTGTATTTTATAGCACCCTAATCTATAATAATGATGAAAGGTCCTACCCAATTGGGTTTGAAATTTCCTTTATGTTTCTTCTTAGCTATGGTATTCTTTTGGTTTTCTTTAAGAACAAGATCACCAAGTAAAAATTTTCTATATTTCATGTGCCAATTGTAGTGGCCATGGAGTCAATTTTGATATGATTGAATGTTGTTTAATGCATCCATGTGTTTCTCATCAAGTAACTCTAGCTCTTATAGGTAGGCTATTTGATATTCTTCATCATCCAAGACATACTTCAAAGAGATGTATATTGAAGGTAACACAACCTCAATGGGAAGAATTGATTCAACACCATAAACAAGTGAGTATGGAGTATCATCTATGGGAGTGTGGTGATTGTTATGGTATGCCTAAAGGGTGAAAAATATTTGAATGTTCCAATCATGGCTATCATCATTGCCAATCTTTTTAAGGATATTGACAATGGTTTTGTTAGATGTTTTTACCTAGCCATTACCTTATGAGTAATATGCCATGGACAAATGCTATTTGATATTGTACTCAACCCATAGTGATTTGACATCTTTATTCTTGAATTATTCATTAGATATAATTTTTAATGGGATACCATAGTGGCAAATGAAATGGTTGAAGATGAATTTATAAATTTTATTTCTAGTCACATAAGTGAGGGGTATATCTTCAACCCACTTAGTGAAATATTATGTGGTGGTAAGCATATATTTATGGCCATCAGATGAGGTGGGGTTTATATTACCAATGTGATAAAATCCCCATTTATAAAATGTCCATGGTATTAGCATTAATTTCAAAGTCTTGGTTGGGGAATGAGTCATATTGCTATGTTGTTAACATTTGTCAAATATTTTGAGATATGTAGGTACATTTACATCCATCATTGGAAAATAGTACCTAGTATGCAAGAGTTTTTTGAGATGAATACCCTACTAATGTGGGCTCCACATACTCCTTTATGAACTTCCCATAATTCTCATGTAGATTCTACCAAAGTTAAATAATAAATTAGAGTTCCATAAAAACTATGATGGTATAAGGTTGGTATGAGTAAGGTATAACATTAGGCATTGTGTATGAAGGCTTTGGATTGTTTATTGGATAATTATAGTGTTAAAACATGTCCATGTAATAGGCATATAGGTATGAATACCAAGTAGAGATGGGACAAACAATATCACATATCATTACAACAATTGAAGGTTCATGAGCTGACATTATTATATTTTCAACAAGAAACTAATATTCTTTGGCCATGTATTCATGTCAAATAAAAGATCCAATGGTGTCCATGGCATCTTATATTCTTTTAATATCCCTTGGTATATGTTCAAATTGTATATTGGCAATATTATATTTGAGAGTGTCAACCATGGCCTTATAGAGAACTAGCTTATCATCTTTGGTATGTAACCTAATTGATGATTAAATGAGAATCACCATAGATATTTAGATGATGTATGTTATATTGTACTACCTATCAAAGCCATATAAAGAGTGATTCATAGTCAACCATGTTGTTGGTACAATGAATGTTGATTTTGAATGACTTAAGGATTAGATCCCCTTATGGATTAATAAACAAAATGCCTACTCCTAATCCATGTGTTATGAATGATCCATCAAAATATAACTTCTAGTGATTCTCCTAAAGAGGTGTTTCAATGATGGTCATAATGGATTCATTTGGGAATTTAAATGTTAGTAATTTTTTAAATATAAGGGGTGATTTAGTAAGCTGATCTATAATAACATTCCCCTTGAAGGTTTTCTAGTTGACATACTCTATCTCAAAGTCACTAAGAAGCATTATCCATTTAGCCATATGGCCTTGTAAAGTTATTCTAGATAGTAGATACTTGAGTGGATCTACTTTTGAAATTACCATGGTCTTGTTGTTTAACATGTAATGTCACAATTTTTGAGCTATAAATACCATAGCTAAATAGGATTTTTCAATAGGCATATAATTGTGTTCATACGTGACTAGTGTATGGCTTAAATAGCACATGGCATGCTCTTTTCCATTATCATCATGTTTAACTAGAAGTGCTCCCAGGGCTTTATCTATCACTGATAGATATAGAAGACATGGTTTTTCCAGCATATGAGGAAATAAAACTAGTGGATTTTCAAGATAGTCCTTTAGCTATTAAAAATATTTATGACAATTATCATCCCAAAAAGTGCTACACCCTTCTTTAGTAGGTGTGTAAATGGGTAGCACTTGTTAGCCAATTGAGATATGAAGCACATGATGGATAGTATCTTACCTTGTAAACTATGGATCTTCAAATTCGTCAGTGGTGGCATGTCTATTATGGCTTGTAATTTAGTTGGATTGATTTAAATGACCCTAAAAAACATAATGAAGCTAAGAAATTTAACTGAAGTAACTCCAAACACATAGTTTTTAGGATTGATCTTGACTTTGTATTCATGCAATCACTCAAATATTCTCCTTAGTGATGATGGATGATTGGCCCTAGTCTTTGATTTGCCTATAATGTTATCAACATAGTATTTAATAATGGAATTCATCATATCATGAAATATGATGGTCATGTCTCTTTGATAGGTGGTACTTACATTCTTAAGATAAATGTTATAACTTGATAATAGAATGTTCCCCACAGAGTGGTGAACATTGTTTTGTGTTGGTCTTTTGGTATGACTTAGATTTTATTATATTTTGAGAATCCATCCATCAATGAAAGCATCTCATAACCCACTATAGAATAAAAAATCATGTCAATTTTCAGTAGAGTAAATTCATCCTTGGGGTAGGCCTTGTTATGTCCCTAAAATTATTATAGGTTTAGATTCCTCCTAACATTTTGCTAACTAACACTACATTAGAAATACATTTTTAATATACAATTGGCATAATACATCTCACTTCTAAGAGATTTTACAGCTCTTTCTTTACTAATACAACAATGAAAGGATTCATATTGCATAAATTTTATTTCATTGGTTTGGCATCAGGATGTATCAGAAGGTGGTAAACAACTAAGATAGGGTCTAAACCAGGCATGTCAGAGTAAGCCCATGTAAATACATCCACAAATTCCCTCAATAGGGATATAAGGAATTCAATTCATCCTCAGTAAGGGATGTACCTAATTTGATCCATTTTAGGTCAATTATAATCTTAATGTTTGCCTTTGTTATTTCTTCCACTAGAAGGGTCAAACCATATTCAAGAATAGTGGGAAAAGATTTGAACTTTTTGGCAATGCTAGAGTCCTTTGTTAGGACTGGTTATTTAAGTTCTCCTAGGTATGATGAATTATAATCCCTTAAGTTTAGGGATGTCCATGTAAAAAACACTATTAGGAACTCTTGGATGATACAATCAAACACTTACTATTATTCAAGACTAAACTAAGACCCATAGGTAAGTCCATCATTGTTGTTAGCTTAGATGATTCAATCAAAAGCATATTCTTTTTCAAGACTAAATGCAGACTTGTAGACAAGTTCATCATTGGTGGTCTCTTGGTTTTTTTTTGAAAAGGGTTGAACACCCCCATATAATGGCACCTAAAATAAGTTTTCACCACTAGACTAGACTTCATCTTTACTATTTCCCTAGATTGAAAGAGCCTCAAAGAGGTTTTCACTTTAGGACCTCAATGTTTTATTTAATTATTTTTGGCTAAGGGTCTTCACCCATTCTCCAAAATAGGCTTTAGGATGAAATTTGATTAACAACCATTTTTTATGGTCTCCTAATGAAATATTGTTCCTAAGGTCTAGAAAACCCTAGAAGGCCTCATCATTTGGAACTCATCAACTGGTATGTTGGATTCTTGTTGACCCTAGTCTATCAGTTGGGGATAATATAATGTTAGTGGATTATGATGAATGACTAGTCTAAGTGTACAGATGGTGTTAGTGTCAAATAAATTGGTATTGGCTAGGTCATCAAAATGAATATGATTAGACTCTACATTGTTTTTGGCATCATTATAACTAGTCATTAGTGATGGAACTTGAATAAGATACATGGGATCACCCCTATATAGTTTAAATCCAAGTCCATAGGTTCATTTATACCTAGTCATAGAAATTAGCTCAAGAATTCCTTATTGATTTGGCCTAAGGCCTCCTCCTTCATAGTATTGGTTCTCCATATCTAATTAGGAATTGGATACTTTGCATTTTTATACTATTTGTCTAGTTTGTCTTGTATAACCATGATTCATCACCTTTAAACATCTCATGTTCTTGGGTAGAGGTTGGTATGAAAATGATAGGTGATGGATTATGAATTTTACATTTAACCTTTCTTTTCCATTCCATGTGAAGTGCTTTAGATTTATGTATTTTAAAGGAATTGGGGTTTTATGCAAGACTTAAAATCTCAAAGGTATCATGGGTCAAATACTCTCCTAGGCCACTAGCTGAGATGGTATAATGTTTAGACATCTTAGGAGGAGCCATGTGGGAAAGTGAATTAGGGGTATCAAGTTCAATGTAGTTGGCCTCTGGTAAATCAATAATTATTACTTTCCCTTTGTCTTACTTTTTTATAATATTCATACCAAATTGATAGTTATAACTCTTGAATTTAGTCTCTAAATGTTTATAATGTTCATATGGATGTAAATCTCTTAGAATAGTAACCTCCATTCCTAAATGGGAGAACTATATAAATTAGTGTAATGTCAATGGGATAGCATGAATATCATGTATCCAAGGTCTTCCCAAAATCATATTATATGACAAATTGAGATCTAACACATGAGATAGTGTATCATGCATCAAGGGCCCAATGATAATTGGCAAGATGATGGTGCTTTCTGATTCTCATTCCTCATTATCATAGGTATTTATGGTGATTTTTCCTACTTGGAGATTTATTATCATGTACCCAAGAAGATTGATGATCTTTAGAGACACAATATTCAATCTTGATCCATTGTTTGTGAGGACACATTTCACTTTATGCCATTTTATGTAACATTTGATGTATAATGGGTTATTATGCAATGGACCAAGGGATGACATATCACTTTGGTTGAAGGTTAATTATTGGACTAGAGCTATATGTCCATCCAAAGCTTTAAATTTGTCTGGAGATATGTCATTTGGAACTTTGGATTGGCCAAGGAACTCTATCAAGATGTTTTTGTGGATAATAGATGTATGCAACAAATATAAAATGAAGATTTATGTTGGCATCTCTTGTAATTATTCCACAATGTCAAACATCTTTTCTTGCATAATATTAAATGGCATGTTCTAAGGTACAACAATAGGTTGGATGATGGGTGAAGTGGAATATGGTTATGGGCCTAGTATGGTAATCATTTACTATCGAGTTATGATTGCATAATAAAGATTAGATATAGGACAATTATTACTAACAAATGATGGTGGAGGGGAACTAAATAGGATAATACTTAATTATTGATGCACTTATTCATGGTCATAGGCTAATTGTGAGTTATTAGTATAAGGTCTAAACATTGTAATCCCTACTTGATGGTTCACTTGTATGAAATACTAGGTCAAGGAAGGATTACCGACATAGGTTGGCTGGTTGGGTATGATTAACAATGGTTTTGTCTAATTTTTAATTGGTCCTAGATTGATGAAAATGGTGTTAACTTGACCTCCTACAATATGGCCTACAACTAAGTTATAATCATGTGTAATTGCAATGTAGCTTTGTTGGTTGTTTGCATCATTCTATCCTTTATTTTGTCTATTTTTTGATGATTTTGGTTCTATTGTTGGTTATGTTGGTTCTACTATTAGTTTGGCCTTAGCTGTTGATACTATTATTATTGTTGTACTAGACATCATTGTTTTTATTTTCATTAGTTGTTATGTTAGGGAAAGGGATTATAATAAATGTTGAGGCTTTGATTGGATGTGGAAGATCCACAATCCAATGTGATCTCTCCATTTTACAACATATTTTTAATCACATGTTTAATTTACACACAACATTAAAAATTATGGCCACTAACCCGATGATACTTATCGAATTCATTTGGTCTGTACTAATCTAGACAATCATTGCTCTCAAGAAGTTACCCTTTTAGAATAGGGCATTTCATTAAGTTAGCTATGGTGAACTTGTGAAACATTTATTTAATGGTCTCTCTAAGATTACTAAAGACATGATGAGTAGGCATATTTATTTATGGATGAGGGTTTTGAAAAGGTATAGGTTATTGTATTTATTGCACTAGTCTAGGATGTTGTGTTTGTTGTGTTTGGTAAAGAGGTTTTTGGTTAGGATTAATTTGTAAATGTCGTGTAGGATTAGAAGATGTTGTTTACACCATTTGGACATGTCACAAAATAGTTACTCCATTTCCTACAACAATCTTATTGTAATTGATTTTATTAGGTTTGTCATAATTATTATCCTAGGTTGGTTGTGATGCTTGCACTTAGACTGGATTCTAATTTTGGCCACCATTATGGTTTTGATTATGGCTATTATTATAGTTTGATGAGGTTAGTTTAATGATCCCTTTGCTAATGAGGTCTCTTTCAATAAACAAACCTTTGTCAATGATCTCTTTAAATTTATGTGCATATTTCAACTCTAAATTATAGGATATGTTGTTGTGTAGATTTTTGGTGAACACAATGGCTAATTGTTTATTTGGTAGATTGTGGGTGATTCATCTTGAAAGGGCTCTCCATTATTGTAGATAACTTATGAATCTTTCACCAACATTATATTTTGATTATGTAAAATATACCAATGAAATCTCATGTTCAAGATTATAAGATAAGTGTTGCATGAACTTGTCTAAAATATTATCAAAATTAGATACTGAATTCTTTGGAAACTTAAAGAACCATTCCAATGCTTACCCTACTAGGATTATTGGGAAAAAAATTAAAAGGTAGATGTTATTATAGGCCATTGGTTAGCATGCAAAAAATAATTCCATCATATGGGCCTTCAGGTCACCTTTCCCCTTGTATTTGTCAAAATTTTGTGGTTCATACCCTAGAGGAAATGGTATCTACAAGTACTCCACGTGGAAAGTGTAATAACACACATCATCCAACTTAAATTTCTTAGATTATTTCCTAGCTTGGATAGTGGTAATTACATCCTTTATTTATTGTAGCTCTTATTCAAAAATACTAGTAAGAATATTACCATAAGGTGGAGGTTGGGTGGTCACAAGTGGATTAATTTGAGAAGAGTATAAATTGACTAGGGAATGGACCAACAATATACATACATGGATTAGGGTGAGATTGTTGAAATTGCATATACTACAATGTCATATTCTAGATGGGATTAGGTAAATAAGCCTAATGTTGGGAATAATATGGTTGGGATGGATGAATATGGCCATACTATTCCTATTTATGTTGAATAGGAGCATGCTACTAAGTAATCATACCTTAATGATTGAGGGTAACTTGTGAAAAAAGACACTATCATTGAAATTAATACATGTTTTGCATGAAAGGCAATTATTGCCTCATAGGTACTTGTGGAACATTATAACCTCTTGGTTTCAAGAATCCTAATTGGGAAGTGGATGTATGTTGGATATTTGGCATCTGTCACTAACCAATATTAATACATTATTGATTATACATCATTTGGATTTGGATTGACATGTTAGTCTAGGATGAAGAGGTATTTTCGTCACTACCTAATAAGGTGGAACATTAGTTTCCCCTTATTGAGATGTAAATATGTTTTCTTATGATATATGGCTATGTTAGATGGTGCCTAATATTATGGAATTTTACTCATCACCTATTGGGGTGGACTAATATTCATCATATTTTATTGTGGAAAAACATTGGTTGTTGGTTGACAACTTAATCCTTGATGTTGGGTGCTCAAATAAGTAGATGGTTATGAACTAGTGGTAGTGAATTTAGTTAGGGAGGTATAAAATCCTAATACCTAATTTTTTAAACCACTCATGGTGTTATGTAAAGGCACATTTTTTTATTGACTATTTTTTTGTGTGTTAACACTAATTTGGTCTAAATTGGATGTTACTTGTGTATTGTCCACTATGTTTGACTCACTATTTTTCACGGAAGTAGAATACAATTCCTTGATAGTTAGGGTATTAAACATGTTTTATACTAAAGTTATTTATGTAATTGGGTTTAAACCTTAATTTTTTTATCCTTTAAATTCTATTAAAACTCTTGTTTAAGGAGCTAGTTTAATAAGAGAGACATCTAACATGGTCATATTGTTAAAGTTATGTGCTAGTTCTTGATATCTATGGTATGATATTTGAATTTGAATGAAATGGTTCTCCATGAGGCACATTTGTGTGACAATCATATGAGGATCTTGATATGGAATCGATACTATGGCATTAGGGTTACTAGAAGAGCCATGTTTGTCATTCTAATTGTAAGGATCTCTTACTAGACTTGGTAACTTGTCATGGGGATATTTTACCAAAATTTTACCCTATACATTATAGGTCAATATATTTATATCATAATAAGGTTATTTTTGTAAATTTTCCATAACTGTAGGTATGATATCTAAATATTAGGACACCTATTCTTGGTTTTGCTCCATGCATAGAGTCCTGCTGGCCAAACATTTAGACAAAGGACCTTGACACTATTTACCTATTAGAATTTTGTATGATGGATAATAAAATAGCTCCAAAATAACATCATCTCCATAAGGGTCTTGACTAAAGTCATTTTTTATGATAACCATTCCATATCTTATATTGTACATAGTTCCACTATGTGTATAGTGAGCCATGGTCAAATTTATTACAAATGTTTCACAATAATATGGGATTAGAGTTATAAAAACTATGAAAAGTTGTGCCTTAAAATAAAAATAGGTAAAAACTCTATCTAACTCAGTCTAGGGGAGTCTATGGGTGGAGTTGTATCTCCAAAAAGTCTATGTAAAGACTTGGTAAAAATAAAATAGTGTCAAATGTCTAACGTTAAATGTCTCAAAAAAACAAGGTCAAGTAAAATGAACTAAAAATAAGATGCCAAATTATAGGTCCTAAGATGTTCCAAATAGGCCTAAACTAAGAAAGGGAAAAGAGTCACTAGGACTTTTGGCCAAATGCAATGTCAAAATCTAGGCTCAAACAAGGCACATGCTAGGATGTTTGGCCAAACTCACCATCAAAAGTTAGACTTGAAACAAAGAGGATGATTTTAATCTAAAAAACTTCAAACACTTTGGCATAAAAAAGGTACTTGATTATAGACATAAACATGATCAAATTGGTATACAAACACAAAAAAAGGCAATTGAAGATAGATTGATTCTATCAAAAAAATACATAAATAATATAGTTTATAATTGGGTAATTAATTAACCTAAGTTATACAACCTAAAAGAGAAAGATCTATATATTAGTCCATATGAAATGAGGCCTAAATATAAATCAATTGATGTTTGAATATAAACTTTTAAAAGTTAATAAAAAAATAACTTTGGTAAACTAGGATTCTCATGACCAATAAGTAAGGCAAATTTGAACAACATGACTACACTAAAACAAACATCCTATACGACACATGGTTTGGTTTCAATAATGACAACTTGGACACAAGATAAAATAAGTCTATTGAAATAATTTGGGTAGTGTAATGACGTTATCACTCCCAAAAGATATAATGATGGTTTATTTTAAATATTTCTAAATCATAATAATTGTGATTATTTGGGCATCATAATGTTACCCATCTCAATCAAGTTCCAAAATTAATTTTTTTGACACAAAAGTTTTCTAAGTTAAATCATGGTGTCAAATGGACAACATAACACCTCCTCAAACAATGGATTAGTGTGGACAAATAAAATCATTCATGACTTAGTATAAACAATAAATATTTAGTTTGAACACACTAAATAATATAAAAGTAAATGATAAAATACAACTAAGTATATCATCCTATATCTTATCATGGTGTAAAAAAATGGGGTTGACTAAATCTTATGATTTATGACCATCTAGATTAATCCTAAGTATGGAAAGCATAATAGAAGCAACACATTAATTAAGTTCATACCAATCAAATTATCATGTAAGGGTATATTCATTTGCATGATGATTCCATTTATGGACTACTTAGTGGAATCCCTTGGTTAACTAGACATGACTCAGGCCTTCATTATTAAAGGAGAGGTTAACCTCTCAACCCCTAGCTCAAGAAGTATACATACCATCATTTGTATACCCTACTATAGAGTAGGGTTGAAACACTACTAGGAGATGAATCCCTAGGTCTATGATTCCCTAGAGAACTCATGAGAGGCAATGCCACCCCTTTCACAATCTAAATTGCATGAAAATAAAGACTGTAAAAAGACTTTAGGGTTTCTTTTAGATCACCCAAACCATATGGGTTTTGGGAAGATCTTAGAAAAATTTATTTATATGCCTTGGAATAGGTACAAATGTAAGTGAAAAGGCTCTTTTGATAACCCATATTCCATATAGGGGATGGCGGGAGAGAATACACATGTTATTCATTTTGCAAAAATAAACACACAACAAATAATTTGTAAGCAATTACGATTGAAGTTTGATTTTAGGCACTAATTTTAAATGTGATGATGTTCGTTACTTATCCCCTTGACTTAAGTCAAAAATATTGAAATAATTACACAACACAACTTAATTAAAAATCACCTATTGTTCATTTTAAGCCTAAAAGTCCAAATGTTCAAGATTTAGCCTAAGTTCATTTTTAAACACCAACAATAAATGTTTAAGACTTAGGAATTCATTTTAAGTACAAAGAATGAAGTCCCTTTTATTTCCTTTTAAAAACAAAATTCCAAATGTGGAAGATCTAACATGTTCATTTCAACACCAAAATGAAGTGTGAATGATTTATCCAGATTAATTTTAAAATCCTAAAAATGAAATTTTATTTAACATAAACTTGTAAATTTGTGTTCCAAGTCATGCCTAGGACCTAAATTTTTTAGATAATATCTTTCTTCTTAGAATCACTTTTTATTGTGATAAAATAAACCTTAGAAAATTAGCTTTGGGTTTTTAATTTTTGAAAACATAATGACTATGGTCGGTCAGAGATGACCAATGTCATTTTTAGGCAACCAATGTTGGTTGATCTAAAAGAGAACTAATAATGGTATTAAATCATCAATACCAGTAAACTAAAACCAATGTCAATTACTAGAGAAACTAAAGGCAAAACCACACATAATTAAAACATTATGTTAGGCAATGGTTAGCCAAAATCTCAACAAAACCTACAAGTCAAATATTAGATAGAGATTTTAAATATCAAAGATGCCAAGAAATAAAAAGTATAAATGCTATATATAATAAATATTCAACCTTTGTAAACTATGCTTCACCCTGCATAGTGACTAACATCAGTTACATAGAATCAAGCTCAGTTGGGCTGAACCAATAATGATCACATATAATTGATGCTAGTTAGGCCTGATAGATATCAGTCTATGTGTAGATATGAGTTAAATAAAGAGTTAAAAATATGGTAAAATCAAAGATAAAACTACAAATTTGAAGATATTCAAGGATTCAAATGTCAATATTTGGGTTACAACTTCATCTCCATACTATGTGGGGTGTATAATGTCCCATTGGGCATACCATTTATGATGATAGGAATTTGATGATGAAGGTGAGGTTAGATCAAGTTTTAGTTTAAAAATGAAATAAAAATGCCAAAAACACACTAAAAAAGCATAACATCTCCATTCCTAGATCAGAGGGGGATCTTGGTGAAGAACAACCAATTAACAAAGCATAACTAAAATGTAATAAAAACAAAATTTCTTACTTTCCTTGGATGCTCCAAAATATCTCTTCATTAGCTTGATCAACTTGTGATTAAAATTTCTATAGAAATGGATCTTGGCTATCTGCTTATCCTCTTGGGACCATGGTAGTTTATCTCATGTTTGCTTGATGTAGCTTGGTGGCTTGATGGCTTGGCTTGTGATTCACAATTTTGTCATTATAACTCTATAGATTTCAATCTTATCATAAAAACAACATTATAACATCACTATGTCCAAGTTCTTATAAATGAGAGGTAAATTCTTGGATTTATAGGTTTTAACAAAGTGTCTTGGAAAGGGTTCAAACCTAAGCTTAGTTAATTAATTAACCCTAGTAGAGTTAAAAGGTGTTCCAACCTCATGATTAGTGTGGAATAGGCATGGGTGAGATATTTTGGATTTTGGACAACTCACAAAAGTTAATTATGAATTCCTAAGATATTCTTTGAATTTTGAATTTCCTTTCTAATAATTCATTTAATTTAGAAGGGTAAATTCAATTAGGCATTTGATTAGGTTTTGTATGTTAATTAATTCTATTTAGGTATTTTAACATTTTGGAAGATTTGATTTAATTTGATGTGTGTATTTTCTCTATTTGATGGATTTATAGGCCAAATTGTATTTTATGAATCCAAATTTAAGATATTTAGAGATTCTTAGGCTATATTTGCAAAGGTTAGTAAGAATTAGTCTAAAATATGATATGAAGCCATTGGTGGATAATTTTAGGTGTCTACACAAGAAATTAAATCTAAATTGTTTTTTAATTGAATATCTCCTACTGGTATTTACACCATCAACATCCATATCTTAAATATCTAGAATAAAACATATAATATCCTCACTCGACTGAACTAGCTAGGTAGGATAATGTGGTGTTCAAAATTTGAGAATGTTATTTATTGAAATTTAAAGATATTCTAACATATTATTAATATGATATGAATTAAAAACTTAATCTAGTTTGAAAAATGCATTCTTGTATAAAATAAATCTACTTGTATTGAATTAAAATAACTCTTGCATGTAAATGAAATACTCTTGCATGAAAGGAAATTGACATTTACTTTTGGAAAAGAAAATCACACTTGATTTTGAAAATGAGATTCACTCTTGCATTTTAAAAAAATCACTCTTTGCTTTGAAAGGAAATCACTCTACTTTTTAAAAAAATCATTATTGTGGTTAAAAGGAAAGTATAATCTCTAGTGAATAAAATATATCTAAATTAATGAAATGATTCTAAACTATTAAACTAAAGGTATCAATGTATCATGATCCTTGGAGAGAGGTCAGCCCTTTCTCCTTCCTAAAAATAGGAACTACTTTACTGAGTAATAAAGGGAATGTTGAACTCTATATCATTCAAAATAACATATATAGATATGAAATGTTTCTAATTTCAAATTCACCAACTACAACTTCTAATTTTCTCTAACTTTTTCCAACTATCTAGAATGAAAATTAGATGTGTATTTAATAACATCTCAACATATATTTTCAAGGTATAAAATCTTGGAGATATTAATTCCTAAATTTATTTATTCCAAATATATAAAATCTAGGATTCAGATCCCATGCTTTTAGGAAGGCATTAGAACTAACTCAACTAACTATAGATATAAAATAGCTAACCTAGATTAAATATACTTACCCAATTTACAAAATGAATATATAAATATATCTGGAATATTTTAGGCCATTACCATGAATGGTAATGTTTAAAATATGACATCTTAATCTATAAAGTTTGTTTATAGATATATGTATAATTACTATCTTGATCAATAGGATCCAGTTGATCTTCATAACATGTTTGGGTATCTTTAGAACATCCTATATAGGACTTTGAAACACCCTATATAGGTCTTCAGAGCATACCTAGACTTCTTTGGAGCATATTTTATATGTCTTAAGAGTACACTTAGATCATATATGGATCACTTTTATAGCATATTTGGAGTGTCTTTGGATCATTATATCTTCAGAGCTCACTCACTGAATCCTCAAAATTGTAGCTAAAAAGAGTTGTCAAAAATATGTGTTGCCTTCTCAAAATTACCCTACAATTGGGATGTGTTATACTCAAAACTATGATATTCATCCAAGTTATACATAATAATAAGGTAAATAATTAGTAATAAATTACATAGAAACAAAGAACTAATTACATTCAATTCCTACTTAGATAAGACTTTAACTATTAAATGCAATGAAATATATAACCCAAGGTAACACCTTTTTGATTGTTTGTATGGATATGATTATATATATGAAATGATCTTTAAGTTTGTTTCTATAAAATAGAATTAGAAAATAAGTTAGTCCATGTATTAAAAGAGTAAATCTAAAATAAGCATAATAAACTAACATGTTAAGCTTACTCCCTTAAGGGATGGTGATAATGAAATCAAGGAACTAATTATGAAAGTAAGACAAGAAATACCGTTTAATTAGCAAATCACCTTAAAAATTAGTCAATAAACATGTTTATGCTTAGATTTGGTGCTATAAGTCTTTGTCAATGTGATTTAGTGTGTACCTCTATCATCTCTTAGCTTACCAATGGCTCTTGGTTCATAAATTTATCAGTTAGGAGAAATGATTGAATCTTCTCTATAAATATTATTGAATAATAACATTACATAATTGAAGCTTGATGAAGGTATTTATACATAGTAAGTTTACAAAAAAATAAATTAAAATTTATGGTCTTGGCTCACTTATTTATAGCTTTTTTGAAATGTTTAGGATCAACCATGACCATCCATCAACCATGACCATCCATCTTGAGATCAAGATGTGTGTCCATGGATTGATTCAACCTTGGAGGGAAAAACCATAGATTTGTCATCAATATTTGGAATAATGAAACATTAATAAGGCATGGGAAGCCTCAATATAGATATTTACCTCCATTAATGCCTTATGGATGACACCCTTGTGATGATGATATGGGATGATGCATATTTCAATAATGAATTTCCAATAAATAGATATTCAAAAAAATTAAAGGACTTTGTATTTAAGATTTTAATTTTTTTTTGATTTACTTCAGTAAATTTAATTAGTTTTCTTAAATTCTTTAGAAATTTGTTGCATGTTTGATCAAACTGGTCAGAAATGTCATATTATTGAATCATAATTTGACTAGTATAATCAGAAGATGTTTGTTGTATATAGGATAATACCCTAATTAAGTTATTATAGATGTGAATTGACACATGAATTTAATGTGTGTGACCAAATTAGAAGATCTTAGTGGTCTAGGACATCATTTTTCATGGTCTTAATTTGACTCGAAGTGATTTGGGAAAAGATAATTATTATATGAATTCCTTACCCCAGTCAGGGATCAATAGACAAGAATCAACACCTACATGTGAGATGTGTAGATGATTTAGAGGGTTTTAGTGATTTTGGTCTAGATTGTGTATTATTGCAAATTATCATTTAGATTTGCAATTTTTACATAATAGTGATAAGAATTAGATGTCTACATTTTGCCCATATTTGAAAATGGGTGGTGAGACATTTGGTCAAAGTGATGGATTTTTAAAGAAGAAAAAGATTGAAATAATTAGAATAAATAAATTGGTTCCTACTTTTAGCTAAAATTTATAGGATTCACAAAGAGACAAGGTTACAAAATTTCCCCAAACAACATTTGAGAACTCATGATGCCCCATCAAAGAGAAGACAAAAAAAATTATTTGGACAGGTTGTACCTTGAGTAGAAGAAGAATAATCACATAATTCAGTAAATGAGGATGAAAAATAGAGTAATTAGCAGAAAATGGGAGGAAAAATAGATAAATAGGGTGAAGATGATAACCCAAATAAAATAAGTGGGGTCACTATAAGCCCATGGGGTGATTTAGTTAAAAAATTTACTACATTTTGACACCTAAGGGGTAAAAGTTAGTCATTTTCACCCTTGGTTATAACAATAGAGAGCATTGATATCTAATATCACTAACACCTTAGGGAGTGAATGCAAGAGTATTAGAGACCAGCAAGGAATAGACCATTGATAAGTACCCTTTGTTGGTAATTAAGTTTGCATTTTTAGAATTTATTATTAGGTAGAAGTAAGTAGTTTGGTGATCCTACCGATTACCCAAATTTGAAATTAGTGAGGTCACCCTTAATAATGGAAAATTTACCATTAAAAATGGCAAGGTTGATAACTCTCTAGTAGGGTCATGAGTAAAAATGATGAGATTGCTAATTAATCAATGAAATCATATATTTTGATGGAAAAAATCACTCAAACAACAATTTTTCTTGGTCAAATGATGACATCTCTAGAAATAGTGAATTTACCCTATCAAATAGTGGGAACTCCCTACCGACTAGTGAAATATCCCTCTAGAATGATTTTTTATGAAAACCCATGAACATAAATAGTGAGGCCAATCTACGTAAAAGTGAGATTGACTTGAAAAATGGAGATATCACTAAAAAATGGTGATGTCTCCATAAGGACCAAAAGTAAGTAGAAAAATAGAAATGGGGCCCATAAAAGATTGGTTTAAGCCCTAAATTAGAATAATTTAGGTACATTTCAATAATTAAAATAAAAATGATTGACCTAGTTCCTTTTATTTTAACTTGTAGGAGCAAGTTAGGGTGATTTCCACTCTTAAGAAATGATCTTGAGTAATCTAATGTTAGGGTTTGAATAAGTGAGCTTGTGGGTGTGTTTGAGGTAGTTGAGTTGTATCACCTACCACAACTATTAGTGATTCACATAGATAGTGCCTAATTATCGACACTTGTAGAGAGGTAGCATTCAAATACCTCAACCTTCCATTTTTTGATCAAGGAGTCCATGGTCACTTTAGAGGATGTCCATCATATATTATAGGTGTCTATATAGGACTATAGGATCACTTGGATGCTAGTGATCTGATGGCCAATTTTGGATAACTTGATTGGATTAGTTGACCTAGAGGTCATTAATGGTAGTATTGACATAGATGCATTAGAGGACCTAGCTTAACATCTAGATGGTAAAGCAAGATCAATAGTAGAAGGGGCTCTAGTAGTGGTTCTATCATAGGAGATAGTCCCCCTTAGAGGTATTTATCTTGATGGATCTTATTAGTGGCCTTTTACTACTATAAAAGAATGGATGATTCTTTCCTCTAGGTCTAATAAGAGTGGTCCAAGAGATGTTTGACCATCTAACATTATTTTCATAGGGGCCCATCATTTTGGCCTATCTATATAGAGACATTTACATGATATCCTACTATGGAGGGTAGAGTATTAGCAACTAAACATATAATGGGTCCAATGTATCATCAAGGACCAAAAGATCTAGTGGTGTTTAGGTGTTATTTGATAAGTCTACGTGTATGTATCCATCTGGGAGACTTTCCATTCTATAGATGATCAATAGATGAGATGGTCTATGGTAACTTTATTTTGTGGCCTTATATATCTACTCAGTGGTTTTATATTGATGACCTATTCATGATTGGCTACATTATCACACAATTTTACATTAAGGTCACCATAAATCTAGGTAGAGCACTACAAACTAGATCAAGTCTAATGATAGTTTAGATTCTATCAATATATTCTAGAGGTACCCACAATTTTACATATGTGACTAGGGAGATTAGGGAGTGAAGGCCACCAAGGATCTATGATCAGGGAGTTTTAGACTATGGTCAAGTCTTTCATGTTTTATGGTATTATGTAGGTGGTGTTTTAGATAATGTCATTAAAAACACCTATGTAGCATGGTGGTCTAGTCCTCAACCCATTATATTGACCAAACTATAGCCAAAACAATCTTACATCATAGATGGGTGAGACTAAGGAGAAACTAGGTTTAGGCCCTAATAGAGGGACAAGTTCAAGTTTTAGTGTAGTTGGCTATACCATATGCCCTTCCTTTATAGGTATTTCATGCTTAGGTATATGAAGATGCTATAGATGATATGGAGATGACTCACTTAGATGGATATGATATTAAGATGAGGGATGCCTCACATGGTGATAAGGGCCACAGGGTAAGGAAATAAGAGGTTAGGTCCTTTAGGATAGGTACAAGAATAATTTTAGGAGAGGTAAGGACCTCTAACACAAATAGGTCTATAAAAGACTAGACATTATTTGATAGGTTATAGAGAGAGATCATTGCATATCTATCAAATATAGTAGGCCTTGAGGGTGATGTAGCTAATTATGGGCTTAATTATCTACAACATAGGGGGGACCACTAGGCTACATGGGATTATTGCATCTATGGATGAAAATATTCTAACTTTGAGGGAAGAAGTGGCCCAGTTAGCTAGGGCATAGGAACAACTAGCTACTTGAGGTTCAGAGCTTCTGAAAGTGGTTGGTGCGTGGGATAGGGGTCAGGTGGATAGTGAGAGATTGGTATCTTAGGTAGAGATATTGAATTTGGAGTGTTATGAGGCTCAATGAGCCAACATAGATAGTGGTTTAGGGTTAGCTAGATCATTGGCTGAAGTGATTTCAGCCAAGGATGATTCCTTGTGTGTGAAAGATGATATGACCTATTATCAGAGTTTATATGAGGATTCATTTATTTTAGAGAGGAGAGTGCCCTCCTACAAAGATTATATGAGATCCTAATGGACTAGCTAGATGGGCTTCTAGGTCTAGAAATGTTACAAAGTCAGAGTGGTAATTGGTACAACCATTATCACAATGACTAGTCATGGAGCCTCCACCACCACATCCACCATCATCACCAACTTTAAGGATGGGTCAAAGCTTCTATGAGAGTCTTAGAGGGATGAAAATTATCAAAGCTAATTTTTTTAGTTATATTTTTTGTTTATGATATGTATAGATATTCTCTCAATGTATAAAACATTATGTTGAGACATATATATGAAATTCATTTTTTGGCTCATTACTACTTGTACATATAATTTTAATTTTCTTGTGTGTCTTATGATGTTTACATTTATGTTTATATTATTATGATATGATGATATATGATAGTGTTAGGAGATGCACATCCTTAGCTATCATATGGATGTTGATGTATGTATTATTCTATTTAATGTATGATGAGATGCTATAGGATGATATAGGAGATTCACATCCAAAACTAATCATAAAAATAGTAATCTAGACCCAATGTGTAAGCCACGAGATGCATGTCTTACATATAAAATCTTATTTTTTTAATAATTTTTGGCTTAGGATATCATGTTTAGATAGTGGATATGTAGGATAGTGCTTTTAGAGATGTTATTCAGTACCACATTGACTTTTATATTTTGGATCACTTGGTGTTTACTTTAGAAAAATAAAATTATGCATCATAAGTATGAATAACTTATAATAACATTGTATTTATTTTGTAGAGTGACTTTCAAACATAAATAATTATAACTAAGGATAATTATAAAAACTATCAAAACTAGATTTATAACTATTTACATTTGAACAAAAAAAAAATTAAATAAAAAAAATAAAAATAAAAATGTAATTATCTTAAATTCAAGATATGAATAATCAAGATTTAAGTAGTCTCAAAAATTTATAGAAACACAAAAAAATAATAAAACAAAGCAAGAACAAATTATTAAATAACCTAGAATCAAGATACGAATAGTCAAGACCTAGGTATGAAAAAAATGTACTTAAAAATAAGAAAAAAATAAAATAATTTAAATAAAATGTAAACAAGTCAATCCAAAGGTAAGGATAGAATCAAAATGTTTACGAAATTTATTCAAATACAACACTAAAAAAACACAACAAAAAACCAATAAAAATAAATAAAACAACAAATAATACTAAATATAAAAATAATAAAACACTAATAAAAAAGAAATTAATGCACAATAGATCAATTATAAATAAAATAATGACACAATAAAACAATAATAAAAAAAATTAGGAGACAACAAAACACCAAGAACATAAAAGAAGATAAAACAAAGCACAACAAAACACCAAGAAAAACACAATAAAACACCACTGAACAAAAAGTGAAACAACACAATCAAAAATAACTATACAAACCAAAGTAAAGAAAAATGTAGTAAGTAAACTATTCTAGGCACACAAAAATAAACAAACACAAATAATGGTTAATTAAAATGTTAGTGTGATAGAAAAAAAATTATTTATGCATGTGTAATAGAGATGTTATGTTCTATGATAGGGTGAACCCTAAGCTAACTGATAATGATACTGATACAATAACATATGAAAAATGGGTACAAAGCTGCCCCTATACCATAGGGAAACAATAACACACAAATAAGAGAAATAAAAAATTTCCCTAGGGTATATGAGACAATGAAAAAAAAATGGGGGGTATAGAAGAAAAGGAAGGGGTATTTGAGTTGACTCCAGATGCACTAGGCAAGTGGATGTTTACCTACATATTTCTATGGACACAATATCTAACATGAAATTTAGGCCAAATGTAGTTCTTCTAGGATATAGGATAGAACAAAATTGATGATAAGAAAAAAATATTGTGGTGAAGAAGAAATATGGGAATGGTCTCACAAAATGGTGAGAACATAAGGCTATGAGAGTATGGTTTAGGTTAAAACCACACTAAAAGGGTAAGAGACAAGTATCCAAAAATGTACTAAATTAGGAATTCAAAATGTATGTACTGCATCTAAGGTTGAGAAAGAGAAAGATCTTGAAAAATTATGATAGCGTAAGAAAAATCCAAGGGTGAAATGGTAAATATTGTTCAAATGAATAATGTACACAATGGTGACTCGTAAAATAGTGAGAGCATAGTTTAGGTTTCTCAAAAAATGGTGAGAGCACTCATGATCAGAATAAACAAACGTATAAGAAAATGTTCTTGGTATTTTTTAAAATTAATTTCTAATTTTTTTTTGTGTTTTTGGTTTAAATAATGAAAACATAATATGAAAAAAGGTATAGGTAAATATTTAATCAAGGAGATGCACTTCCATAAGAAGAGTTAAAATAAGGACTAAACTAGTTGTTATGGTCAGATAAATAAATTAGATGCAATGGTGCCATGATCCTTATGAAGGTATTAGTAAATAATAAACATCATAAAAATAAGAATGGAATAGTATGCATTAAGTAAGAAGTCCCAAGGATCCATCCAACAGGCAAGAAACATGTGTTGGTATACCTTGATACACTTGTATGTAAAATAAGCTATGTATATTGATCAAGCTAATCTATAGCATAGAAAATTTTCTAAATGTGTCAATAATGCATATAAATCATAATCAAGATCATAATTAGTATTGGGTACAATGGTCTAGGTGAAAGTAGAATTGGTCTAGTGTAATAGGATCAGTTTAAGTTATAATGGTCCAAAATTACAATGGTTCAAGGTTACAATGGTCTAGAATTATAATGGTTCAGAATGAAATGGTACCGAATAAATGGAACAAGGCATAATGGTATAAGGTATAATGGTACAAGTTATAAATAGAATGGAATAACAAGTAACTTTGGCACAAGCTACCCCTAAGTAAAGGCTCTTGTAAAGAGTGGTTCAAAAAAGGTTCTCAATCATAAAACTACTTGAGATGTAAAATATTCATAGGTTATAGGATATATTAGTTTACTAGAGTAGCCAATATATATGTCCCCAATCCATAATTTATTATAACGATGTATGATCCCAACCAGTTGGGTTGAAAGTTATCCTTATTAATTCAACATTAGTGTTCTTTCAGTTCTATTTTAGACCAATTCACCAACTTCAAACTCTTTAGGGAGAATGTGTTTTTTATAGTTGTGATGTAATGTATTTTTATATACTCTCAAGTTATCTAGGGAAACCAAAAACTTGCCATCAAGGAGTTCTAGCTCTTGCAACCTAGAAACTTTATAGTCATCATCATAAAAAATGTTATCTAAATATACCCATAATGAAGGTAGATCAACCTCAAAAAAGATAATAGCTCTTGTGTTAAACACCAAAGAATATGAAGTGTCTCCCACATGGGTATGATGACTAGTGTGATAGACCTAGAGGGTGGGAAAATTTGCAAGTGGCAATTACAACCAACACCATTGACAATCTTATTAAGGAATGTAATAATGGTTTTTTAAGATGTCTTGACTTAAATTTTGCCTTTGGATTTATATGATGTGGAATTTTTATGTTTGATTTTGGACATGGTGTAAAAGGATTTTAAATCTTTATTCACAAATGAGCCACCATTATCAGATATAATTTAGGTCAAGATACCATATTGGTAGATGATATGGTAATGGATAATCTTGGAAATTTTTTTCTCAGTGATATTAATGGCCTCAATCCAATTATTAAAATACTCAGTAGTAGTAAGAATATGTTTATGGCCATTATAGGATATTGGTTTATTTTTTTGATGAGATCGATAGCCCATGTATAAAATGGACATGGGGTAGTGATCAAATATATTGAAAAAGAAGGTGTATGTATAAAATTACCATGTTGTTTGTAGGAAACACACCTCCTTACATGATTTCAAGCATTTGTTTCCATCTTGGGCCAATAGTATCATGTTCTAGGGAGTTTCTTGGATAAGACTACATTTTTGGTGTGGGCCCCACACATTCCTTCATGGACCTCCCTAAACACTAATTTATTTTCCCAAAGATAAATAATGAAGAATAATTCCATCATAGCCCCTATGATAAATCATGTTCCTAAGGAGGCTATAATGAGATAGCTGATGAAGGAATATTTTTGTCAATTGTGTGAAAGGTCATAATGATAAACTTAGTTGTGGAAATAATTATAAATGTCATGGTACTAAGGGAGTTTAGGTGGGAGTTTAGGATTATAAATTGTACACACCCTCTCTAAATATATAAATAAATGAGTTAACTATAGAATATTTTCAATAAGAAAATGATACTCTTTGACCTCACGGGCAACTTATACCATCGACCCAATAATTGTCATTGCATTGACTGATACGTTATTATCTTGTGGCACTTGTTAAAATTGTAGGGACATAAAATAGGGTTTGAGATTGTCTAAAATGTGATTTTAGGGTAAAATATTTTCATCTCAAGTCTAATATTGGTTTTTGGTCTGATTAATGATTAATTAATAATATCCATACACATTAACTATTGTATATCCCATTATATTTCAAGACTAATTGTAGCAATAAGATCTTAATACATGGACATATTATTAGTGTAGTTAAAGCTAATATGAAAGGATTTGGGGATGAGGTCCCATTACGATGTAACCACTAAAATTCCATCCCTAGATCTATGGGACATAAAGGATCCATAAAAGTATAACTTCTATTGTTTAGGTTCATGAGCCACTTCTTCTATTGTCATGATATAATCATTTGGGAAATCAAATATGAGTGGTTGATTATCTATAATAGTATATTTAGTAAGTTGATCTACAATGACCTATCACTTAATAGCTTTTTGGTTCTATTACTCAAAATTAAATTCACTAAAAATCATGACCCATTTAGCCATGCAACCTATAGATTTGGCTTGGAAAATAAATATTTGAGATGGTCCACTTTAACAATAACAATAGTTTTATTGTTCAACATGTAGTGTCATAAATTTTGGGAAGTGAAAAAAATTACTAAACAATCCTTCTCAATAGGTGTATAATTATGCTTGTATGATAGGAGTGTTTTGATCAAATAATTGACTACATGTTCCTTTAACTATTATATTATCATCATGTTAGGCCAAGAGTGCCCCTAATACATGTTTTATGGATGATATGTAAAGAATTAATGGTTTTCCAGGTGTTGGCAATCTCAAACTAGTAGGTTGGCCAAATATGTCTTGAGTTTTGTAAATGATTGCTAACATTAAATATCCCTCTGAAAAGAGGCATCCTTCTTGAGGATGTGTTTGAAAACATGAAACTTGTCTGCTAGCTATGATATAAACCTATGAGTAGGTTAAATCTTTCCTTGTAGGTTATGGAGTTGTTTTATATTAGAAGGTGGAGTAATTTCCATGATAGTCTTGACTTTATAAGGATCCACTTCAATCCCTCTTTGTGATATAATTAATCCTATAAATTTTCCTGAAGTGACACCAAATATACACTTCTTGGGATTTAGATGAACCTTATATTCATGAAGCCTCTCAAAGATTCTTCATAAAACATCAAGATATTTGACACATTCTCTTGATTTTGATAGAATATAATCAACATATTCCTAAAATATATCATGCATCATATCATGAAATATGACATTCATGACATAATGATAGGTGATACTAGCATTTCATAAGCCAAAAGGCATGACTTGGTAACCAAATTTTCACCATGGTATGGTGAATGCATTTTTGTGTTGGTGATCTAGGGCTATCTTAATTTGATAATATTTAGATAAGCTATCTATGAGGGGTAACATCTCATACCCAATAATTATATTTAGATAAGCTATCTATGAGGGATAACATATCATACCCAATAGCTTAGTAACCAATTATATTGATGTTAGGTAGAGGTAAATCATATTTGGGACACACTTTTTTATATCTCAAAAATCAATATAAATTTGTATGCCCTGTGGATTTATGCTCATTGAGAATACATTTGATATCCATTCTGAATAGTCTAGTGGTTTGATGAAGCCAATTCCCAATAATTTTTTTAGCTCCTTATTTACTAAAATAAAAATGCATGGGTGCATCTTTCTCAAATTTTATTTGATCAACTAGGTATCTAGAAGTATAAAAAGGTGATTTATGGCCAATTTAGGGTCTAGGCCTAGCATGTTTGAATAATCCCATGCAAATATATCAATAAAATCCTTCAAAATAGTGATAATATAGTCATGTTATTTATCGATGAGGGATGCTCCTAGATAAATAATTTTGGGATCTTTATAGGTTCTTAGGTTGACTTCATTATTATTTTACAAAAGGAGTATATAAACATCCTCTAAATTAGTAGGAAATGTTTTTTTGTGATCCTCTTCTTCTAATTCAACTTCTGGTTATAAACCCCAAAGCTCAGGATAGTGAGATGAATCTAAATCTACCAATTTAAATAATGGTTAATTGGAAAATGTTTCTAGAAAGTTAAGAGCAACATGCTCAAAGTATTTATATTATTATAGGTAATACTAGACATAGTTGTAAATCTTAGACTTAGTGGACACTATGCTTCTTATGGAGTTAATCAAACTTCCCCATCCAAGATCCCTAAAATAGGGTTTCACTCAAGGGCTTATATTTTTATTTACTTTTTCCCTAACCAACATAAAATTCAAAGATGTTTTCACCCTAAAATCTCAATGTTTTATATTTTTTATAACCAAAAAAGTTTACTTGCTCTAAAAAATATGTGGTAGGGTCCAATGAGAAGTTGAAACCTTGTTTATGATTGCCAAATGGAAATCCATCTCTAAGGCCCATATACTAAAAAAATAAAGTCCTTGTTTTAAAACTCATTGAGGGGTATAGTAATATTTTGTTGGTCATATTCTAAGAGGTTAGCATGATAAAGGGTAAGTGGATAATGGGCTATGATAGTCATAATAGAATTGGAGTCAAATAAATTATTGTCAACTATCTCATCATAAACACTATAATAGGATGATGTGTTGCTATCAAGAGTTTCTTCATTAGTAGATAAAGTGAATCGCTATCAAAATACATGAGGTCAACCCCAGCTAGTATAAATTGGTGACATTAATTCATAGTAGGTATACCAACTAATAATGGTTATAGAATACCTTGATCTCATGGCCATAGGCCTTTTCCTACATAATCCAAACTATCCATAATTTGATTAGGACTATGATATTTGGAATTTTGGAAACATTTGGTAAGTCTATTCACATATAATCAATCTCCTTTAGTAAAGGCTTCCTGATCTTGATTTGGTGAAGTTTTTGGTATAAATAACAATGGTGGTTTCTATCTGTTCTTGTTTTGCCAAATCATGTTAGGCCTAAAAGGGCTTTCAAAAGGTTTAGGTCTACCATAGGACTTAGGATATTTGGGGAATTTTCTAATATGAACTGCATCTTTAAAATGATACATGGAAATGCTTGCATATTCAACAATGAGATAGTTTGTAAAGGCTATAGGAAATGGATCATCTAAAGTGGAAGTAAGATCAAAAGGGTAGATATAATTATATTTGGGTGGTTCAAAAACTATTGATTTGTTTTTTTTGCCTACAAAATTAGAAATTGGGTAATAGTTATAATTTTGGTATTCATCCTTTAGATGTTTGAAATATTGGTATGGTTAAAGAACAACATAAATAGTGACCTTAATTCCTAAATGGGAGGAAATTGAGGCACTAATGAAATGTGGAAGATATAAATCATACTTCATGGATCTAAAGATGACCATGAAGTAAATTATAATTTATTTCAATGTCCACAACAAAGCACAAGGTATCATGGGTTATAGGCCTAGAAATGTTTGGCAAGCAAATAGTCCTTTAAGAATCTCTTTTTACATTGTCATATTCCTTGATCATGATCATTTAAGGATACATGTCCTTGTAGGTATATCCAAACCATTTTGTCAACTTTAACAACCCTATGTTTAGCCTTGAACTATTGTCTATAAGCACCCACTTAATTTTATGATGGGATATAATAAATTTAATGTAGATGGGGTTATTATGTCTAAGACCAAGGTAAGACACATATATTTGATCAAAATTAAGTTGTTGATTCAAATATAGATACCCTATGAGTGTTTAAAATTGGTTAGGGTTGATATCTTTACGAACAATGGACTGTTGAAGGAAGTCATTTAGTATAGTTCTCTGGAATTATATTATACACAAGAGATCTAAGATATAAATTTACATATAGGTTTTGCTTAGTTTTTCCCAAATTATATATGGCTTCTCAATGGAAATATGAGGGGGTTTAGCCTTAGTCAATACAATATTTAATTTAAGATCAAAAGATATAGTGTTCAAATTTGGTTCAGTATTGGAAGAAAGCAAAGGGCCTTGGAGGGTGACATGTGAGTATCTAGATATAATTATGAAATTTAGATTCATTATAATTAAAATTAAAAGGCACAAGATTCAAATTTGGCTTAGCAATAGAATAGGGTGAAGGGCCTTGGTGAGTAATTCATGAGCATCTAGTTTTGATTTCATAATTTTGAGTCATCAAGGATTTGCTACAATTATAAAAATGGGGTGGTGGTCCATAAATACTAACCCATCAAAAATAAAGAATAATAAAATTGATTGAACCTAGTGCAGTATTACTTAAAGAAGAGGGTGTCAACCCTAAAATAGGGGGACCAACACTTTGAGAAACACTGGATGATTCATGGGTTTTGATTGTAAAGATGGTGACATGGTTTATAGAAACATGTCTCATGGTGTTATAATAATCATAAAACATGGTTTTTAAACCTATGTTATTAGACTGGGTATTATGATCCTAATTATGAATATGTTGATTTGGTTTGTAACCTTGTCCTTACTGACATTAACCCTAACCTTGATTCTAATTATTCTTCTACTATACTTTATTATGTTTGGGAAATAGGTATTTATAAATGCACATCTTGATTAGTGTTTCATGTTGTTTATTTTATTTTAATTTAACCACTTTTAATTAGGTCCTCGATAATATGTCTCAATTATATGCATTGATAAATGGCATGGCCAATAACACAATGGAAATTTCAAAACTCATCTTATTGATACCATTTGGTTTTAGGTTGATCTTTTATAAATTGTTTTAATATAGTATATATAATTAAATTGATTGATACTAGATTATGAAATATTGCCTAAAAATGCTCTCCTAATTTATTGAGTGATCTATACTTGTTGAAGCCTCTACATGGAGGTGTTCTTTACAAAGTGGTTGGTAGATTAGGTTGTATAGTTGGAGCCATAGAGCCTATATTATTTGCATGTGTATTGAATATGTCACTCCATTTTCCACCATGTTCTTGGTCTCATTAAAAACCTTAGGTTTTTTGTATTAGTATCCTAAATAGGTGGTTGAGTTTGAGTCGATGTTTGAACCTATGAAAATATTTTCACTAGGCCTTTGGTTATAAGTGTCTTTTCAATTTGTACTCCCTTTTCAATAATATCCTCAAATGTGTTTTCAAAACTAAGTCTTAGATTATGAGATACTTAAGGGTGAAAATTTTATTTAAAAATATCAATCAATTATTAGTCTAGTAAATTATGTTGTAAATGACCAGCAAATGCTATCCACCATTGTAGGTATGTTGTAAAGTTTTCTCCATATCTATGTCTTGACTTGTATTATTCAACCATTTTTAACTCATTCTCAACATTATAAGAGAAATGGTTTAAATTTTTTAGATATAAAATTCTAATATTTCACTTATCCCTTAGATAATTTGAGGAGCCAATCTTGATATTGCCCAACCAAACTACATGGAAACAAGTAGAGAAAATAAACATTATTGTAGGTTACCTCTTGGTATAATACAACAAAAGATTGAATGTGTTCTTGAAGGTCTCCCTTTCCTTTGTGTGTATCAAACTTGGGTGACTTAAAATGAGGTGGAAAGGGGACCTGAAGAATTCTTAATTCAAATGGATATGGGCATATCTTGTCAAACATATATTTCTTAATTTGGTTGTCTATCTCAAGCCTTGAGACTATTTCTTTCATCAAATTCCACTATTGCATGTTTGGTGTATTTGTTGGTGGAATATAATTTTGATGGGTAGGAATATAACCCCCACTATGTGGTCTTATTAGGGATATGAACCATGTGGCTTAAATATTGGTTTTGGGTCACTCTTATGTTTTAATAGGTTTGACATTGTTGGTTTAACTAATTTTTCTATTGATTCATAGTTTTTTGATATTGATTCCCTATAATCTATTATTATGAGATATATGAAATGTGTTATTTTTGGGGTACTTATTATATATTCACTAAAGGGATTTTCCATTTTTGGTTTGGAAGGGTAACTTTTTGCGATTAAGATGAACTCTCTAAAGTGTTTTTCAAAACACCCCAATTTATGATGATTCTTTAGTTCGTTGTTATTACAAATGGGCAAGTTTCTCTTGATGGTTGAAGAAAGTATGCTTTATATCAATTTAAATGTGTTATAAAGTGTCTATAGGTTTTTTTTGTTTAAGACAAGCCCTAGGGTCTACAATATATTCACGATCAAATAAGGCACATTGCATTTGGTATATTATTTTTTCTTTACTCTCTAAAGTATTATTGTCAATTGAATTCATATCTAAAGAAGTTATTAGGTCTGTGATAAGTTGATCCACATATCATTAATTGATTTATTAGATCTTGGTAGTAAGACCTTGATCATTTTATGAGGACCCTACAAGTTGTTCTTTACCTTTGTTATTGGAATAAATGTTGGATTTGGTAATATGAGTAACAGTTTGATCTTATTGTTACTCCTCTACTCAAACAATCATGCATAATTTTTCTATTTGGAAATCAGGTGGTATCCTAGATCTTGATTTAATTAACCTGATAAGGGATTCATCTTTGTCCTCTATACATTATTATTCATAATAATCATTTTCAGGTCACACTATCAATAGGATATCATCAAACATGATGGAGTGTTCTTATCCATCATAATAATGTTATTCCTCATAACTAGGGCCATAAGAGACCCCACTTGATTATACCTTTGCATGTTTGAAAATTATTTTCAACATTTTCCAAGTGTTTATATTTTTGTGTAAAAACATTTAAATTGTTCTTTTCGACTCTTCACTCAAATAAACATAAGTTGAGACTATAATTATAAGGGAATAGTGTGATGACACACAATCATAAGAAAGAAGTTCTAAGATTACTCAACCTTAGTTGGTTGAGATCATCAATTTATAAGAGGGTAAAATAATCTTGGAGCTTAGGGTACAAGCTAGCACACAAAAACTAAGTTAAAAGTATTTCAATACCATAAAAAGTTAATCACAAATGTGGTGAGTTATGATTATAAAGTTAGAATAATAATTTTTGAATCAAGAAGATTGGGATGTGAACAAACAAATTTAGGATGTGAATTAACACAATAAATCCAAAGTATAAAACCCAAAACAAATGGGTTTCACAATGACACACCATGGAAAATAAATTCAAATAGTCCAAGAACTTAGAGCATGGGTGAATAGAAGATGACCTAATTTAAAAAATAAAAATAAATAGGTAAGTGTATATTTAAATGGGCTTCAAACCAAACATACAATTTTACCCAAGTTAGTAAAACCAAGCATGAAAAGTGTACCATCCAAGACCAAGTTGAAGGCAAGACTCTAGTGTAGACCAATCACATTTTGGATTAGAACATAGAAATGTGAAATTAAAAATATGGGTTAAAAGGGATTTAAATTTTACAAGTGGTAAATAGTCTAGACTCAAAACAAACAATGTAATGATGATTTTTGGAAATACCAACATAAATGATTTGATTCAATTTTGAATAGGGATAAAAAAATGTTTTGAATTTGATTATCATAATGTCTCTTTGTTAAAAAAAATGGTGTATAACAAGTAATTTCATTTGGGACATTTTTTATTTCACACACAAATAGTTTCATATACTTAAAAGATAATGAAAGTAAATAAGAACAAAAAAAAACACTGAAGTGTATGTCATATCCTAAAAACTAACAAGGTTGCATCACACTCTTAGATTTTATTGATATACTCCTTTTTTAGAAGAAATAATCTATTAAAATAATATATTTAGATGTACATGAAAAGTAGGGTTTTTAGGTCCCCTCTTCTCTTAAGAGATCATATGGTGACATGGAAATTTGGTTTACTCGCCCTATACCAATACAACTATACTATGGTAAATAGGTTCTATCTAAGAACTATAAGTTTCACATGATCTAAATTATCTCATATGTCTAATTAACACTCAGGCACAACACATCATTTGGATCTGATTTAATCAACTTATTATAAAAATGTCTTGTACTTTTTAAAACCACTACATCCATAAATTTATTAGTGTAGTGTGATGTCCATATTAAGCCATCATTTTCAGGGATGTTTTACTAACAGATCTATTTTAATCACTGAAACTAGCATCCCATAAATTTGACCTCAATTTTTATACGCCACTATGGAGTGGAGTTAAAATGATGCTAGGAGATGAATTCCCAAGTCAACACTTCCCTTGAGAAGTTATGGGGACATGATCAAATCCTTCCCATAAGCCAAGATGTAAGAAATAAAAATGTAGGACTTTAAATGTCTTTTTGGGATCACAAAAATCACTTAGATTTTATAGAGTGGCTTTATGGCATTCCTTCCACACTTAGACTAAGAGATGAAAGCAATAATTAAAGTTATTTTGAGTCACCCAAGTTCCCTAAAGGGAATGGGGGGAGAGAATAAACACTAGTCTTGGTTTTCACAAATAACAATAAAGTCAAATAACTTTGAAATGAGTTTAACCAATAAATAAATGATAAAAAGTAAACTCTTAAGAGTCCTAATCAATGATGATTATAAAATTTAAGATTCAATATAAATGTGATTTAAATTGTCCCTTTTTGTTTTATAAACTAAACTAGTGATGTGTCTTAAACCTTCAAAATATAATGTTAGAATTATAGCAAGTGGTGTAATATGTCAAAATAACTTGAACCTATTTTTTTAACTCTCTAAATTTTTGACACAGGGTGATTTCACTATTTTACAAAGTAATTTCATCATTAAATAGGATGATTATATTAGTCCATATTTTATTTCTATTCATACATGAAGAATAAAATAGACTATCTAGATATCTTTCCAATTAGTAGGATGATATCACCAATTAGCATCATAATCTCATCAATAAATAGGGTGAATTTTTTAAAATGATAAAAATAAAAATAAAGTACTTACCTAAAAATTTTGTATAGGATGATCTCCTTGATTTTTAGATGACCCCACCATTCCATAGGTTGATATTGCTAATCTTCATGTTGATCTCTCCATTATACAAAAAATACATAGACATAGATAAAAAAAAATACAACACTGAATACCATTCTTTGGACATTTTTTACACGTTTAGTCAACTTGGTTAGAAATTACATTTTATGAGTCCTAATTTTACTATATTATAATTAAAATAAGATTTCTATCGAGTATAGGGTAATACCCTAATTAGGGTATTATAGATGTGATTTGACACATGCATGTAATGTGTGTGGCTGAATTAGAAGATATTAGTGGTTTAAGACATCATTTTGTGTGGTCACAATTTAACTCAAAATGAATTTGGAAAACATAATTATTATATAAAAATACTTATCCTAATTAGGTATCAATACATAAGAATCAACACCTTCACATGATGTGTACAAATGATTTAGAGTGTTTTGGTGATTTTGGTCTAAATTGTGCATTATTGTGAATTATCATTCAGATTTATAATTTTAGCATAATAGTGATAAGAATTGGAAGTCCAAACTTTCAAGGTAATTTAATACACCTAATTATATAGGTGTATTTTAGGTACTAATTAAAATGTTAACATTGTCATGAATACCTTCATATATAATATATTATTTCCATTAGGATACACCAAGTCATCCTAAAATTGATCTTGATGTTTTTTTTTGTTTTTTTTATACCTTAACCATTTTTAGAGCATCTTAAAATTTTATTAACCAATTGTTAATTTAATATTAAAGTGGTCAATTTACCTATGGATCATTTTTGCCACCATGTTATAATTCCCTTATCCTTTATTGTCATTTTTCACACTATTCCATGGTTATTTATGCATGAATTTATTCTAATTTAAATTAAAATAATCCTATATAAAATTATGTACCATAAGTCATTTACCACCATGATATATAACTTAAAATATAATTTTCTCACATACATATATCAAATAATATCAAGGGGTCTACACATTTTTATTCTAATTCACTCTCGATCTCATTAAATGTTTTTTTACATACTTGTACCAAACGAAGGATGGAATTATATAATATATAATTATTTATTATCTTATGGAGAGTATGTGGATAATTTTCTCACTTGGATCACTCACATGTGTGATAACTACATTGATCCATGATTTCCATCATAGATATGTAAATGTAACCCTAAAGGAGGATCAAGATAATTTTATTTACAAATATACCTTTGCATTGGATGTGATGCTAGGTTTTTAGGATGAATTAGGGTTAAATAAATTTAAAATACATTATTATGTATGCATACATCATTATTAATATATAATAAAATAATTTAGACTTCTACTATTTGTGAAGGGTTCAAAAACATTTTTGACTCTAGGGGTCTAAATTACTACATTTGATCCCACTTTAACATATTCAACCTAGATAATCATTTTCAAAATTTATATCTAACAACTATAATTTTCATACTAGTATAATACTACTCATCATCACACATCACAACCATATTTTTATGAGCTCTTTTACACTATTATAAAACTATTTTTTACATTCTTAGTAACTATTTTAACTTGGGTAAATTAGAATCAGGTACATATCTCTCTATACCTATATTTTCCCCTCCACTAATTTATTTATTGATGTAATTTCACTATTTCAATACATAATAAAGTTTTATTTACTATATTTTTCTTGAATATCCTTTATGTCTTTAGTTTTTATCAAATGAGGGTAAAACACTTTTGAAACTAGAGCTAGGAACTGGATAAATAGGGCTTTGAAAATAGAGCCCCAAAGCTTTACATTGGATAATAAATATTTAAAAAAGGATAACGAAGAGTCACCTATTCCATCTATTAATTTTGAAACAATAAAAAATAAACTATATAGTAGTAACCAATCAACAAATTTTCTAAGTCTAGGCCTAACACAAGATCACCAAGTACTACTAGGGTCATCCCTAAGGAACCCTTTGGTGAAGAATAGGCCAATCCTTAAAAATATGATGTTTACTAAATATAGGTTTACATAGCTATAAACCATGGTGAAATAAACTTGAATCAAACTTGAATCAATCTTAGAGAAAAGGGAAGCTACCCTCAAAGGACTCAAAGAGAAACAATGGCTTATAAACAATGGATTTATCCATCTTAAAGTGAATTTTAATATCATGATAATTTTCTCTTTTCCCTCTAGCTTCCATGAGTGAACTAGACTTAAAAATATATTGTTTGTCTTGTGAAGCTGAGTAAGGTTTCTTTCCCTACCTACCATAGGAATGTGTGGTAGTTGGGTCAATAGATTCTACTTATAGCTCACCCTAAGAGCCTAACTAGTTTAGAATTAGTATGTTCCTTCTATTATCCATCTATGTAGATCAGATCCATTTTAAGAGGGGCCTCATGGTTGGTAGGATTCCATAATTAGTAGTGGTTGACATAAATCATTATAGAATGGTATGATAGAGAATAATCCAACATGGCACCATATTTATTTAGGTTCATACTAATGAAGTAAAGAGTTATAGGTATAATAATCCATATCATTATTTCCACCATTATGGCACCTTCCTCTCCATAAGGTAAAATCTTAAAGAAATGAACATCATCAATTTGGGTCCTCAAGGTTCCAAATAAAGCATCATTACATAATAGAGCAAGTTGAGTCTTATAAAAAATAATGGTTAGCCAATATAAAATTATTATTAGGTTAAAAGTGAGGTTAGTTCCCTCAATTGACTTATTCCATCATTTAAAATCATTTTTCACATGGTTGTGAAAAATAGGACCAAGTGTAGATCCCTTTGTGAACCAAAAATAGTGGTTTGTAGACATTGGAAGAGTAAGGATCTTAGTAGATCTAAGGTTTGGTTGATAATTTGGCCTAATGATGATCCCCAAAGGTGATTTGATATATTTATGCTTAGTGTATATATCTCTAGGATTAGATGATTTGCATATTTATTCCTTCTAACTCATTTCCAACTTCAAAAAGACCATTAAGAGCCACCATAGGTTGCACACCAAACATATAAATTTTAACATGGGGCTACATAATGTCATACATTTTCCAACCTAATGAGTCAAAGGCTGAAAATAATTTATGATCATGAGGATCTTGTGTGTGAATAGTTATGATTTCTTCCACTTTATTTCCAAACTAAGATACATATAATAAATCATTACAAGAACAAAGAGAGTCCATAATGAGTTCAAAAACTAGGATCTCAAAATCATTGAACACAAGATCCTCAAGGATGACACTATTATATATTATATAGGCATAGATCTATGAAACTAATCAACATGAGATTCAAAACTAAGTAAGGGGAAAGCAAGGCAGTGAGGAAGGGAGGACAAGATGTCTCTCATCAGAAAAGTGCCTTTGTGCCTTTGTTATACATAATTAGTGTAGTGTTTTAAACACTTGTACACTTTTTTTATAAAATATAAAGGTGTAATATATATGAGTGTGGTCTAATGGATATTTTTAATTAAATTTCATATAAAACATTTATTTTTTATTTTAAAACCCTTTAATGATCATATATGAGTTTATGAGGGCTTGTATTCTAATTTGAAGTGCACTAAATATGGATTCACTCAAAATATTTAATATTGAACCATTATTGATGAGAAATATTTTAATAATTTTGTCATTTGTTATGAATTTAGTGTATAAGGTATAATTTTACTCCATAATTTCATTTTGAGGTAATTCATCATGCTTAAAGGAAATAAGATTCTCATTATCAAAAAATATTTAAAATTTGAATAAACTTGAGAAGTTTGAGTGTCACTTATAAAAATAGTCTCATATAAAGCCTTATAAGTATATATTTTTAAACATTGTATGTTTTTAATAATTATAAAATTAATATTTGGGAATGAGTGTTCTTACATTGATCTATAAAGTCATAGTCTGTAGTGGCTTAAAATCTAAGCCTTGGGGTTTAACTTAGGTTAGGGTGATGTTCTACTTAATCTCACTTTAATGAGAAGAATGAACATGAAGTACTATTTAATTTCACGTTCAATCCCTCCAATTAATTAAATTATTTAACTCATGATATGCCTATTATAACAAGTTTTTTACCCACATTAAAAATTTAAAATTTTAAAAACTACTTTAGAAATACATGTTGTAGCATACAAAATTCACTATATATGGTGGGGGAAAACATGATTCAATCCACTTTTTATCATTTCACTTGTTTTAATATGTGTCGACTATCTATTTTTATTGAATTATTATGTATTATTAGTGAATATGATAAATTTTGAGCAATTCGATGATAATAACACATGATTTATGTGAATACTAAAAGATGAATGTGTTAAATTTTGTTTTCATTTAAAGTGGAAGATTATGTTTTTTAGTTTTTTTATAAGTTTGGTATCTTATATTGAATTATTTTTATAGTTAAAAACAATGAATATAGTATTTTAAAGTGATACACACACACACACACACACACACACACACACACACACACACACACACACACACACACACACACACACACACACACACACACACACACACACACACACACACACACACACACACACACACACACACACACACACACACACACACACACACACACACACACACACACACACACACAAGGTTTTATTAATATATATTTGAATGAATAAATAGTGTCAAATTTAGTGATGTAGTGGATTTTCACCTTATATAAATTTCCCATCAATGAGTTTCAACATTGATATAATGTTTCACCATTTTAATATAAATTATAAGATAATGAGCTCATTTCAATTTTTTTAGCTTGAGAACATTTTGGTTTCATATACCCTTGGTCGATAGTCATTTTGAAGACACATTATTTGTGTAGTATGGATTAAAACATTATGATAAGCATCATTTTATCATAGACTAATATGTTAAAAACCTAATAGTATTGATATACGTCAAAATTTATTATATTGTATAGAGGTCATGGTTTAATATCACAAGGTCACTATGATATTTCATAGACTATTAAAAATTGTCAAAATTAATATAAGTTTTAATAATAAATATGAGGTGGCATTTTCATTATATTACGTATGAATTATTATGTTGTAATTTTGATTAATGACATGTACTTAGATTTGGTTAAAAATTTATATAAAACTAAATTCTAAAAATATATAAATATTATATTATAAATCTAAGGTTTTATGATATATATAATTTGGCACTTGCCACCATCTTTTAGGAAAGCTTGGATTGTAATAGAATTGAATGAATTCAACCTCACTAAGTAAGCCTTATTTCATACAAATAATTATCCTTGGAAATTGGGAACAATTATTCCTTTCTTGTTTAATATTTTGGTTTTCAATTTTCCTTCTTCAAAGCTTTGCTAAAAAATTTCTTGAAGATTCAAGTTGTTTTGAAGTTTTGTAAAGTTGTTTGAGTCAATTTTGGAGCACATAACTTTTAGGAGAATATCTCTTTTGTTTTAAATATATTAAATTATTATTTTGGTAGTTTGGGAAGAGTAAAATTTATATTTTTGAGTTTGAAATTCATGTGGATTAGCATTATTGTGGTGATAAATCTTCCAATTCTTATTTTCATACATTCACTCTTTTAGTTGTGTGAGTTAATATTCTTTAGTTGTGTCATTATTAACCATCTGAGTTTTATTTATAAGGTTAAATTGATTTTAAAATGGTCATATTTGAAAAAAAATTGAAATGTTTTCTAAGGCATTATTTACATATAGTTTTACTTGAAAGAAGTGTTTTCTCTCATTATTTTTTATGATGAGTAAATATTAAATAACTCAAGACAAGATAGTATTTCAAAAAAATTAAAAATTAAAAATAAATTAGAACCCTATTTTTTTGTTTTGTTTAGGATGTATATAATCATGAAGGTAGTTTTGGTTTTTTTATTTTATTTCCAACTTACATTTTTTTTTAATGTTTTCAATACCTTGCATTATCGATTATTTTTGCATTAATTGATACCATTGATTGTATGTTTTGATGATCAATTTTAAAATATTATTTTATATTATTATTTAGTTTTATTTGAAGTTTTTATAGATCCTAAAATGTTTTTGTATGTTATTTTGGCATTTGACTAGATTTTCATTTTGTTATTTTTTTAAACAAAGGAATGTCAAATAGGTTTTCATTATTTTTAGAGGTGCATTCTTAGATGAAATAAGTGGTTTGAAATTATTTGTAAATTACATAAATATTTTCTTGCAGTGGAGTTTTATTTTGGTTGTAAAATCAAGTTACTACATAGTGAAAAATATTTGAGACATTTGTGGTAATAAGTGTTTATACATTTAGAGAAAATAATATAAGTTTTTACATAAATATATTAGTTTATTTAAGCTCTATGCAAATAATTTTTAAATGGTTTTTATTGGTTTTTTATATAAATCATTTAAATATTTTATTTGTAAATATTATCTTAAAAGGCAAGCTTTATATTCAAGTTTGAAGGAAAGGTTTTTAAATTTAGATTTATTTGTTGCAAAGGGTATTTATGGAAATGTGTTCAAATTTGAAAATCCTACATTTCATTTATCTTTGAGATAGAGGAATACTTAGAAAATGATTTTGATTTTTATCTTCGTTGGTTACAAAATAAGACCCAATTTCAATTCTAGTAAAAGACTATATTTTTTCCTTCTAGATTCAAAAAATGATTCATTCTATGACCTTGATTGCATTATTAAATGATAATGAAAAATTAGTTTGTTACATTAATTATCAAAATGTTTCCAGTGATAAGTAGTTTATTCAGATAAAAATTTGTTTCAGGGTAGAAATATATTTGAAAGATTTGTTTCTTTCATTCTAATATAAAATAAAATGAATGCATTTCATTTTAAATGAGATAAAACTTAAAATGATATCATCTCATGGTTTTATAAATTGGATATGTCTAGCTAGATCATAGGTTATTTTACCTCTAAAATAAATTTTTTTGGGGTATAGACATTCAATATAAATATAATGAACCACTTGTGAAAATCATTTACTGAGATGGACCTTTCAAGGCCCAAAGGGCTAGTAGAAAATTTACACAAAAATGTATTTAAGGCACCTGAGTCTCTTTACATTTTGATGCTAGTGACCCTATTTTCTATGATGTTTTGAATATAAGGCCTCATACTAAATTTACTCCTCATGTTAATATATTTTGGAGGGGATTCCAAAGAGGAAAGGAGTCAATTTTCAATGTCCTCTCTTTGGTGCATTTATGCATGTATGAATATGAAGTTTAAAAATGTCAGGAGTCAATAAAATGCATATCAAGTCCATTCAAAATGAAGGTAATTCGAATGATTTCATAAATATATCAGTTAACTTAATATGTATACAACTGATATTTAAATGGTTTTCTATGTTTTGTTTGCACACATAATATAAATGTTTTATTTATGAATATTTTATTTAAATATATTTTTTCATATACAAGTTTGAAGCCAAGGTTTTGAAATTCAAAGTTGTTTATTACAAAGGAATTTTATGGAAATGTAGTCAAATTTTATAGTCCCACATTTATATTTATCTTTGAGATAAAAGAATAATTTGAAAATAATTTTGAGTTATTTGTATTCATTGATTACAAAATAATCCTTAATTTTAATTGTAGTAAAAGAGTATATTGTTATCTTCTAGATTAAAAAAATGATTCATTATGTGACCTTGATTGCATTTTGAAATGATAATTTAAAATTTGTTTGTTACATAAGTATCAAAATGTGTTGTAGTAATAAGCAGTTTATTCAAATAAAAAAATTATTCAAGTCATAGATATAGTTAAATATTTAGTTTCTTTCAGTCTATTATAGAATAAAATGAATGCATTTAATTTTCAATGTGATACAACTTAATATGGCATCATCTCATGGTTTTTTAAAGTAGATATGTCTATCTAGAGTAGATTTTCTTTTCACTTTGATAAGTAAAATATTTAGGTAGAGACATTTAAAATTAAGAGGATGTACCGTCTGTACATGTTAATTATCAAGGAAAACCTTTTAAGGCCCAAAGGGCCACTATCAAATTTACATGAAACATTAATTGCAGCACCTTAGTATCTTTACATTTTGATTACAGTGACATTTTTTTGGGGTTGTTTTTAATGCATTAACTTGTATTTCATTTACTCATGTTTATAACTCTGGGAAGGGATTCCAAACTAGTGATTTATGATCTTATCTAATCAAACATAGTTCACCAATTATTTATTCCCACCACATTTACATTTTCAATAATAAATTTATCACACATGTTGACTCCATTCCTCAAAATACTAAATGCCTCACTTGAACCTTATCAAGTCATCATTATCATGCCAAATAACATTGCCTCCATGGTACATAAACATCCTAGTATCTATTCACCCCAACCTATGGTAACATATCTTTAAGAAAATTAACTTAGATGTAGATAATGAATTTGGAAATGTAGCCAAAATTGATGCCCCTTTAACACCTCTTTAGTACACAAAATACTAGATAGAGTAAAGAGTCCCTTTGATTTATTTAGTTTCTAATGAGGAAAAATGAATTGATTTTAATTCATGTGTTTTTTTTTTGATACTTCACTATTTTTTATTACATATTTTCATACTACATTCTAGTTGTAGTAGACATGGAAAAAATAGTGATATTTTCATTCTCACTCAGTTTGGTGGGAAAATTGTTAGTATACAATAAAATTTTAACAATAACTTATCATTTTTGAGTTTGATGATATACATAATATGATTTAATTTCATCCTTTTAGTTTAATTTTTAGATCATATTATGGGTGAAATGATTATAATAGTAGATGTGATTGCAGTTTTTTTTATTTTAATATTATGATGTTCACTTTTTATTATTATTTTATCATTCTTGTAAAATAAGAATTAATAATATTGATATTTATGGATATAATTTGAGAGGACATAATTTTATATAAATTGATTTATTCCTTATACTTTAATCATTTTTAATTATTGGATTTCATGATGACTTGTGTCAGTGATTAATTAATTTATTAGTGAAGTATGTGAGCCCCCACCCATGAGAATTAATTATGTGTTGGTCTTATAAATAATTATTCGAGTCCTTTTATTAAATTAAATTTATCTAAATTGGTTTATTAATATAAATGTAAACTAAATTCAATAAACTTATAATAAATTTTACCTAACTTTATTTTAAGTTAATTAAAAAGTAGGTATCACTTAAAGTATAGTTAAACCTTAAGTGAAGATTAAAAATGACTTGAATGGCATCATTTTAAAATAAATTAAATCATACATGTATAAGATTATTTGTTCAATATTTCATATTTTGATTCTCATTTTTCTCAAGTCTCTCAATTGAGTATTAATTATAGGAATACCAAAACAACACATTATTTGACACTGAAGTGTCTTGTTTGTTATAGTCAATTATATCTAGATTGAATATTTATTTATAAATGATTATCTAAAAATGACCAAGATTTATAAGTCATTATGAATATATAATAATATAAATATAATAAAATATGTACTTCACCTAAAAATAATCAATACTTCATACATTGTATGATGGATTATTGACTTTTTATTATTCTACAATATGTTTGTCTCAAATATTTTTATAATCAATCTTGAAATTTTTTATTGTTTCTCAACAAAATATTTATCTTTCGATATGAATTTATTTCACTATTTAATATTTTTATACTTGTTATTATCAATATGGAATCCACCTTTTGGAGAATGGTGATGAACCCACTCTCCTTCCAAAAAACAAAATTGAAACACTCATAGGCTTTGGGTGACATAATAGTTGGATTGAATCTCTATATAATGATGGTTCCTTAGTGTATCACCTACACTAACTCTAATTTAACTACTACAAAGGAAAGGGATAGAAAAAACATGTAAAATGAACCTATAATTTAAAAATGTGGTGATGCACTAGATTGATTTGATTTCCTCTACTCAATTACGCATACATAATAAGACTAAAGTAGATATTTGACATACAAAAATCACTAGTTTCAAAAATTTTGCATAAGTTTTTTTCAAGAATGTAAATAACTTATGACAACACTTGGAAGGGATGGAAAAGGACCTTGTAAAATATAAAATGGAGAAACTCCATAACTTATAACTACATAGACCTTATTACTACACAAACTAAAACCTAAAAAAGAGTCTTTTCATACATAAAGTTTATAAAATATTATGAAAAATCAAATATAAATCAATTCATCATAAGACAAGATTAACTATTTTATGGATACACACAAAACAAAAGCATATGAAAAGGCAAATTAGCTCTTTTACTCATGCAAAGGTATTTTAAATACAAAAATGGTCATGATATACCAAAAATAATTATATTTATTTGTTTACAATGAAAATAAAATATATATATGGAAAAATCAAGAATAGAGAGGAAGAGACAACATAAAAAGTGTTTATAAATACTACCTTTATGACATATACTAGTCTTATAACTGCAAATGAACATGAGTAATAATTACATAAGCCTTATCCATGCATTTTCATTGGTCTTGATGTTAACTCACAAGGAGAATTCCATAGAATTTCTTTATGGATTACTAGGTAAGCTTGATTTAGTCAAAGAACCTTCAAGGTTTCTCTATTTTTGGGTATCATGATTTATTTTCATTTATTCAAAGTGTTTACTCGTCACTCCTTTGAATTGAATGCTAGAATTCATCCTTAACTCCATGATTCCTACTCTCATAAAGAGGATTCACATTTTTAGGGGCCATTTTGAACATGTTCATTACTCTTAGACCTCATTGAATAACCATTTCCTTGGACTTAGCATATGCTCTTGCATATTTGTCTAAAATTTGATTTATACTCCTTGATGGTAATCTTGAATATACATAAAATTAAATACATAGAGACTTATTAACTTCCTCTTATCATCATTTAAAAATATAGAGTTGTGCTTTGATTCTATGCATTGGGACAAATATAAATACTTACATATTATCAATCCTAAATTTCTCTAATTTAAAACTATCATCATTTTAAATAAGGAAAAAATATATTTCTAATTCATTAAGATACATTAAAAATGGAGTTGTGGATCAAAATATATGGTTTAAAAACCAACACACAATTATGCACAGCCACACCAGCACCTTTATAACATGGGAAAATGAAAAATCACAAAGCAAGACATGAGAATAACCCATAGTATCTTATATTTCAAAAAATATATTTAAAAGATGCTCAAAATGGTATTCTTAATTTTTTTAAATGACTAAAATAATACATATACAATACCCTTTTAGTGCCTTCTAGTCACAAGTTGTTCAAGTGAGGAATCTTCCTGAGAGGGCCACTTCACACCATTATATATTTTCATTGGAAATTTCAACAATTGTAAAACTAAATTCATTACCTTATCATCTCATCAACGTACTATCATACAAACTTTTTGGTAATTTGGACTTCATTTTTTATAATTTTCTTGACCCTCACATTTTTCCACATATTACCTTCATCATGAAAATTTTGGATATAAATGATCATGATTTGGCTGTGCAAAAGTCAACTTGAAAATCAATGCACACACTAATTTTATGTAAAGAGATCTGCTTCTATTGAGAGATCAAGGTGCCTTTGAAAAATCAAAATTTTTGGAAACTTCCATGGGATACTTTCTTGCTAATAATAGATTTAATATCCTTATGCAAGTCCATTGGGCATGGATTTATATGATTTTTATCATAATTTGATCTAAAAATATGACCATAGTTACAATGCCTTAGAACAACATCTGAAAACTAAAAAAACCTTCTCAATAAAGAATAATAAGAAATCACTAAAATATGCCAAAGCACTTAGATGAAATGATAAAAACAACTAATAATGTGCATATAACACTTGCAGGAAAATAAAATAATTACCTAATATGTACAATGGTATGGAATGGATTGACTCAACCTAGATCAAAATAGAATCCCCTTGTATATTTTTTTATCCAAGAAAGAATGCCATCATTTGGTTGAAAGAGGTGCTTGGGAACTGGTTTTGTATCCTTCCAACCTAACATGTTGGCCTTCAATAATGGTTTGTTGGCCATGACTATTAGTCCATTCTCTACTTGTTGGATTAATAATCTTGTTTTTTATTTTCTAATGGGCCAACTAGATCAAACATACCCTCCTTATTGACACCATCTTCTAGTGATCCATTAGTATTTGGTCTCACAACCTAGTTATCATATATATTCTTCCAAATTGATTGATCTCTTGAGAAGAGACCAACCTACTTTATAAATAATTAAGTAATTTTAAAATCCTCATAAAAACTAGGCCTTACCTTTGACTTGACAAGTTGATGTTGATCCTCTAGGGTGTATTTTTGCCTATCAAGATATGATAGTTACAAGCTCATGAGCATCTTTAAGATGATAATCAAACTCCATTGTCATGTTAGATTTTATGAACTCCTTAAGAACATCAATGTACTACTATCATGTTTCATCCAAGTCTTCTTTTGGCTCCAAGAAGATAATTAGGATAGTGTTATTTGGGATATCAAGTTTATAATTACCTATTATAATATGTATTGTGTCTTGTTTTTGGACTTTAGGACCAACATGTTTGCTTATAGCCTCAAATTCATAAATGATGCCACACCTCATCACCAAGCTCTCTTTAATTTTCCAAATATCTATCAACCCTTGATTGATTATTAGAAGAAGAATCACCCTCAAATACTAATGTAACCTACTATTTCAACTATCTTATGGTGTCTTTGGCTATGTCAAGTTGAGGAAGTACTGGTACAATTTCACTAACATCCTCATTTTGCCTTCTTGGAACTATTGGTTCACTAAAAACCTTAAATTCTCCAACAAGATCATAGTATAAGTGCTAAGCTTCATTAGGGTCTTCATGAGGATCTTGAAGATTTGATAACATAGATTCTTATTCAAGTATATAATAAGAATTCAAACTTGAACCTTTCATACATTCATGTGAGTCAAACTCATAATAACCATTAGCCCAATCATCAAAAGAATAGTTAAGAGATTTTTTTATTGATGTATTATCCCCATGATGAATATCATGTTCCTAATAGAATATATAAGTGCACAAAACATCTCCTATATGAGTTTATAGGGATTAAACTAAGGATTAAGGCTTGGGACAACTTTGTATTGACTTGTTGGTTGGCTTGTTGGCATTGGAATAGGTGTTATTTTAGGTATTTGAGGTAGAAAATAGTGATGTATTTATATAAATATAGGAATGGGAGGCCTTGGTGTAATCTTTCCATCTTGTATTAGACTATTCTCATCCCTAATGGTTACCTCATAAGCATCATAAAGTGTTATTCCACACATAGATTAAATAATTACTAAAATATCACTATTTAATGCTCTTAGATAATATGGAAAAGTATATTCAAGAGTAGGCCTTACCAATTATGGGAGCCTATCCCATGTTCTCTAGAATCTAAAATTAGAACCAGACATATAATCATGATGCTCTATTTCAATAGAGGTCAATTTATCCACCAAAGAAAAGTGATCGTATTTGTCTTTAAATTTCCTACATAATGTTTCACCAAACTAAGCCCAAGTGCTAATGGATTTGATGTTAATATTCTATACCATTGTAAAGCTTTGCCCTTAATGGAGGTTGCCAACAATCTGATCATAACATTTTATTGAATGACATGATGAATATAATATATGTTGTCTACATTCATAATGCGTTATATAGGGGTATATTTATTTTATCTAGTGAAGGATGAAAAACTCTTAAGGGTAGCCATAATGATGTCATCATATTGGAAAAGAGCCAATAGGATGCCACCACTAAATGGAACAAAATATTGGTTTCTAAGTACTGTCAATATGTGGATTTATAATTATGACATGGGAAAACTAAGGAAAAATAGCAACAAGTGGAGCTATTTTAATTCAACAAAATTAAAACTTTTACCTTTTCAAGATGATCTGGTTATGATTTTTTCTATGAAATTGAGTAACTAGTCTAAAACTAGGATCTTTTTTATATTTTTAGAGTCTCTAAATGCTGGATATATGTGTTTAAATGCTAAAAATTGCCAAGAACAACAAAAAAATTTAATAAATTATCTTCTTCTTGTCCCACTAGGTGTGCCAAAAAATGTTGTCAAGATGGAATGCACCCTTTAGAGATTCGATATGAAGACACTTTCATTCCAAATGATAAAATGGAAACACTCCTAGGATTTGGGTGGCCTAATAGTTCGAGTGAATCTCTAGAGATGGATGGTTACCTTAGTGTATCACCTAAACTAAATTTACTCTAACTACTATAAGGAAAAGTGATAGAAAACATGTAAATTGAACCTATAATTTAAAAATGTGGTGATGTACCATATTGATTTTATTTCCTCAACTTACATGCACATACACAATAATATTAAAGGAGATAGTTGACATACACAACTCACAACTTGTACAACTTCTACATAAGTGTTTTATAGGGAGGCAAAGAACTCATGATAACACTTATAAGGGATGGAAAATGACCTTGTAAAATATCAAATGGTGACACTCCATAATTTATCGCTACATAAACCTTATGAACACACAACCTATAACCTAAAAAATACTATTTTCATGCATAAATGTTCGGAAATAGGATATAAAATCAAGGAGAAATCAATTTCATCACAAGATAAAATCAATTGTTTCATGTATTTAAACAAAACACAAGCATATGAGAAATTAAATTACATCTTTTATTCATAATAAGTATTTTAAATAAAAAAGTGGTATGGATACACTACACCAAGTAGATATATTTATTTACAATGAAAATTAGAAGTATATGTGGAAGAATGAAGACTAGAGAGGAAGAGGGAACACAAAGAATTCTCATAACTGTTGCCTTTATGACATATAACTATATTATAACTAAAAATGAACATAAATAATAATTACATAGGCCTTCTCTATGTATTTTTATTGGACTTTATGATGAATCCCAAGGAGAGTGGTATAGGGTTTCTTCATAAGTGACTATGTAAGCTTGATTTAGTTAAAGAATATTCAAGCCTACTCTATTTTTTGTGTTCATGTTTAATTGCCTTCATTGCATGTTTTAACTAATCACTCCTTTAAATTCAATGTTGGAATTCATACTTAATTCCATGATTCCCACTCCCTTGGATTGGTTGCACATTATTATGGACAGTTTAGAAAATCTTCATGACTCTTTGACCTGCTTGAATAATCATTTCATTGGCCTTGGCATAAGAGCTTGTATATTTATCTCAAATTTGATTCATACTCCTTGATTTTACTCTTTAATATGATTAAATTAAAGTTATATAGACTTGATAATTTCCTCTTATCATCATTGGAAACTATTAATCTATGTTTTGATTTTATGCATTAGGCCAACTAAAAATATTGGCATGTTGTCAATCCTACATTTCTATAACTTAAAAACTATCCTCATTACAAAGAGGGAGAAAATAGATTTATAATGCAATAATTGGTAATAAAAATGGAGTTGTGGATCAAAATATATGGTTTAAAAACCAACATGAACTTGTGTACAACCACATCAGGTCCTTTAAATATGGAAAATGGAAAATTGTAGAGAAAGACATGAATATAACTAATAGTATCTTATATTTATAAAAAGTTGTTCCAAATAAACTCAAAAGGGTATTTTTTTTTTTTTAAATGATCATAATAATCCCTATGAAATACCCTTTTAGTGCCTTCTAGTCTAAAGGAGTGGGGAATCTTCTTGGGAGGATCACTTCACACCATTATATCTTTTCACTATAAATTTCAATAGCTACAAAACCAATTGCATTACCTTATCATGTCATTAGGGTACTATTAGACAAATTTACAAGTAATTTGGTCTTCATTTGAATTTTCAAAAATATGTTTTAAAATATCTCCCTACCCAATTTTAGCAACTATAAAGACAAAAAATTGGCTAAGTAAAAAATAGCAATTTTTAAAAATCTATACAATTCACACATGATATTGAATATTTGTGTTTTGGATAGTTTTCATGATTGTGTATATTTAAAAAGAGGAAAATTTTAGTGTGACCTTCTTCACCATTGTATTATACTTACATTTTGATACATTCATACAAGTTTTAAAGAGAAATAAATGTGATTTATCCCTATAAAATTAGGTCCAAAGGGTGCATATTGGGTAGATTTGGCAACTGGAAAGATGTAAACAATGACTAAGTAAAAATCATTGCACAAGCAAATTTTTAATTCTATGCATATTGCACATTGAGTGATTTTTTTTTAATTTTATTAACCCTCTCATTATTCCCACATATGACTATTATCATGAAAATTTTGGAGAGAAATGAACATGATTTGGCTATGTAGAATTTCTCCCAAAAAGCATTGTGTAGGCTGATTTGGTGGAAAGATATTTGCATCCATTAAGAGATCAAGGTGACTTTGAAAAGTCAACACTTAATTTCTTAGTCAATTTTTTTGTCTATATTTTAAATTTTGTTTCTTAGTCAAATTTATGGGTATATTTTAACTTGATTTTCATAGTCAAATTTATGGTTTTCTTTTAATTTGTTTTACTATCTTTTTGGTTTTATTTTATTTCCATTTTAATTTCTTTTATCTCTTTTACTTTTATCTATTTATATTGTTTAATATGGATTTGAAAGGAAAAATAAAGGAATGCCATTTGATAAAAAAATTAATATATTGAGATATGTCAAAGAATAATATTATGTCCCACTAGGTGACCAATATATATATTATTCTTTGACATATCTCAATATATTAATTATAATATATATATATATATATATATATATATATATATATATATATATATATATATATATGAAAATAAATCTTAAAATATAATTAATGATTTTTTTTTAAATGGAAAAATATATATGCATTACATACATACATACATATATTAGCTGAAATACATAATTTTTATTAATATAAATGACCCAGAGTAAAGATATTTTGAGGAGATACTAGAAGTGTATAGACCTATTTATGCCAAAAAGTGGGACATGCCAATGATAAATAACTAAGAGTGTCCAATCCTCCAAGAGATAGACTATTTCATAGACTTAGCTTTATTAGATAAATTGATAACATATATTTAAATTCTAATATATATGATAAATCAAACAAATTATTTTTTGAGATAGTGAATGTGCTGACTAGATTTACACTGATAACTGTTATGGTCTTTATCTGATATCATATTTGAATTTCAAAATTGATATATACCAATTATTATCATAAATACATGAATTTGAATCAAATATTGTGTATTTATATCTTCTATGTTTGAATATACTTTGAAGGAGATATTTTGATTCCTATAAATTAGTTAATTATTTAATTTTCTTAAAACCTATCTACTTAACCATAAAATAACCTTTACATGCATTATAATTTTTTACTTGATTCATAGGTCCCTATGATTATATTGGTATGATTCCAATTATATTTTCATGATAGGTGAATGGTTAGATTAGTTAATGTGATAATTTTAACTATCAACAAGACCATCATAAAATTATTAAGATAATATTTATCTATAAAATGCACTAGTTTAAGTGTATTTGTTGTAACATTATCATCACATAAATCCTCATCATTACACAAAACCCTATCATTTTTCACTTTATATGATAATACGCTATGTTATATTATTATGAGGAAACATTCAACCATTGATAAAAAAATTCAGAACAACTACATCACAATGTATAATAGCATACATAAGATAGAATATCCCATGTAGATACTAACATAAGAGAGCATGTCATAAGGGGATCACATTTAATCATAATAATTTCTAATAATCATTAAAATATATTAGATATATAACAAGAGGAATAACTTGTGAGCAACACACCCCATTATTTATTTTAATAGGGACCCAATTCATGTCCTTTTTATTTTCAAAGGAATTTGATTTTTCATAAAATGGTGGTTTCATCTTTAGTTATTTTACTCATTGATATTTTTTGAATTTGCTAAATGTTGGCCAAATGACTATTTAATGAATTGGTTTGATTTAGGTGTTTTTAGGAAAAGGTCAGTATTTATTGAATTTACTCATACAAGGATATATGTGATTCATTAAACCTTGGTTTATTTTTGCACTATTCTATCAAAATTCACACTACAACTTATGAGGTTTTAAAATTATATTTTTATTTATCTTTTCACAACTTCTCATAATATTTCCCTATTTTTTTCTTAGCTAAATTATAAATATTTGATATCTAACTTATGAAATTAACTTTGAAAGTACTTTTTAATTATCTTATGGATCTCACATAGCTTCACATTATTTTATAATTTTGAAATTATCTGAGCCTATCTCAACATGTTGAGTGTTTTATCCTCACTTGACACATGTCACACATTTTTTGTGCCTCCACACATTAAGATATTCAACTGTGAGGCCTCGATCCATTAAAATTATGCCATGTATCCTTACATAATTTATACATGACACATTTTAATTCCTTCATATTGATTAAATTAAATTTAATATTTTGACAAGCTTGAGCCAATCATCAACTACCACTTGTCATGTTTTTACACTATCTCATCCTTGTGATTTATAAAAGAGTTTACATAAATATTTATAATGGTGAAACAATAACCCAATTCAAAGGTTCCACATGTATTCATGTCATGCCCTCTCTACTTCATATTTAATGCAAACTAAAGGGACTTGACAATACATGTATACAAATCAAACATATTAGGATGCATGTTTTCATGAAATTTCACATGCAACTTATAGTTATGAAGACATAACACAATGACCAAATATCATGAGGTTATAAACTAATCTAAAAGAGATTACATGGCTCACCTAAAGACACTTTCATGTTGTTTCAACAAAAACAAATATTACACAATGAGTGAAATAAGGACACACATATGGTCTATAGTCACTTTGTGAATCCATGAAAATTCATGATTAAAACAAATTTATAATGATAAAAATCCTTAAAATATGATGGCCCATAGAAAATGGAAGAACTATGAAATTACATTCTAGATAAAGTATTTGATAAAAATATAATAAATTCTATTATATTAGGTTATCATTTACAACATAGGCAAATGATTAAATAACTTTCATTGGAAGCTATAATAAAACCTATATTGTGGATAAAGTATCTAATAAAAATATAATAAATTATATTATATTAGGTTATCATTTACAACATAGGTGAAGGCTTAAATAACTTTCACATGAAGTTATAATAAAACCAACTAGCTTACAGGTTTTAAATATCCTAAATAATATAGAATTATTTAATTTAACAAACTAAAAAAATGAACTTTGGATCATAAAAATAATCCAAAAAACTCCCCCTTGATCTAAATGGGTATAGAAGATGAATGAACTAGAGTAATGACTTTGAAGTCATCAAAGTAATTGTCACAATTGTAAATGGTGTATTGTACCTATGGCACTAACAAAAAATTATGTAACTCCATAAATAATACCACCCCTATGAGTTATGGAAAAAAATGGATAATTAACATGATCAAGGCCTACTCATCCCTAATGATCAATGTACCATACTATAGTATAAAATGATCAAGAATGTCCAACTACATTGACCCACATAAGGTCCCACATAGAAACCCATACAAGTGATAAACCTATATTGTGTATGGCATCTCTCCCTGATGTCCAACAAATGTTGATAAACTTTTCTCAACACTAAAGGTGCTATCAACCCCTATTAACTCATACTATCACTGATGATTGATCCAAGACCAAAAAATACAATATATTCTACCCCTATCAAGAGAGATGTGAGAATTCATGCATAATAATAATAAAAAAAAAAACTAACCCTATCCACTCCATGTCATGAATATCAGATATAGAAAGCTAAAAATAAAATCGAAAGTAAGAACACAAGCCAAATTTTTTCATTCAAGCATTAAACCCGTACTCTAAATGAATAACTAATTGGAGAGGGTAATTATACTCCAACCTCCAAGGGATCCTAAAACCTCTATTTGTTACTTATAGGGTTACAATAAAATATATCCTGGGACTTGTAATGGATGTTATTTTCTTTGATAGCATAATCATGAAGTGATATTATAATAATTCTCATTTTAAAGGTGTAAGATTTAACCAAAAATGCACCTTTATACATTAGTTTCATTGTGTTTATTGTAAATAACATATCATTACACATAAAATTAAAAAATTAACTATTCCAATATGTTCATAATGTTTGAAAACCTATATTTCAACTGGTCACATCACCACCTTTTCACAAAGTAGTGACTAGTCAAAAAAATTATCTTGAGAAGACATAACTACACCCTTATATCACCAATTTGTTCAAAAAAAATATTTATAGGGGATTTTAACCTTCGACATCTCCAAATTATAATGGTTGTACCAAGATTATTTCACCAATTACTCTACAATAAATTATGAAACATGAAAGGAATTTATGCTAGTTAAACTTGCATGTTTCAGTTTTGACAAAACAATTACATGTAAGAAAATTAATTCACTTATCAAAAATTTTGCATGTAAAAATATTTTACTCTATTTATTCTCAGATAAAGGCTTTTAATTTTAAACTTGAAGTGAACCACTCTAATATAAATAAATAAAAATTCATTTATAATCTTACTATCATTATTTATAGATAAGTTTATGACACCATCAAGGTAGTGCCATCACAATACAACTTCAATGTTATGCCCTAGTTCCAAAAATGTTTATGACCATACACCTAGATTAATATAGGTAGTCATTGTGTTTCATTTCTATGCCATATAACTTATGTTCTTTTAATAACTTTGAATAATATCTATATAGTTATCTTACATTGACAAATGAAATTTATTTGGCCATCATTGTATTAAAGAAGCATACAGGTTTGTATTTGAATACCATCACTTTTCTCTAATGTCTATTTGTTTTCTTGTCAATTAATACATATTTTAAGGGTTATTCATTCCCCATATAACCATTGTCTTTATTTCCTACTTAATTCTATTAAATTAAACATTATCAAGTAAAACAACTATGCCTGGCAAAATAATTATGACATCTTGGACCTTTGGATGCAATTTGTAATCTATCTTTTGCACTTTTATAGACTATTATGTTAGAAATAATCCAAATATTATTTGATTTTTTAATATGTATTCAAAATTAATTTATCAATGCTTCCTTCTAAGATCTCAGGCTATCACCATACAAAGGAAGTGAGAAATCACCAAATAAAGTAAAAAAACCACACAGAAAGACATACCACACACTCTAGAGAGTTAGTCATGATTACGTTCAAAACTATACTTACTTTATACTTTAATCATCCATGTCTTTAATTCTTTGGCTTTGATACCACTGATGGCCCACATAAAATGGAAGAACTATGAAAATACATTATGGATAAAGTATTTGATACAAATATAATAAATTCTATTATCTCAAGTTATCATTTAAAACATAGGTGAAGGCTTAAATAACTTTCATGGGAAGTTATAATAAAACAAACTACCTTATGTATTTCAACTAACCTAAACAATAAAGAATTATTTAATTTAAAAAACTAAAACTAAACTAACTCTGGATAATAAAAATAATACAATAGAATAAATAAAAAGAGCCATCTTATGATTCAATCAACATGAACTTGAAATTACACTTAATCATTATGAGACTTAAAACATACATAAATAAATGTGTAAAATTCAATTAATTTAAATTGCTATCTACATTCACAAGAAACCCACTGTAATCAAGCCTCCTAATAACTTAGAATATTAAAGACCTTATATTGATTCAGAGCTAATGGGTATATATAGAATAGAAAGATAATTGACATAATTTATTATTATAGATAAATTTCATATTATCTATTATGATATGGAAATAACCAAGTGTTCAAAAACACTCAATTCATCTAAAATTCCATAGGGATGATGTTTAAATAGTATATTTAAGTCTACAATGAATTGGTTTGGGCCAAGTTTATATTATATGAAGATAACCATAGGTCATAAGACACCACCTAAGAAAATCATCTATTTTCCATGAAACAACTTTGGATCTATCAAATTATGTTCAAGTTGTATTTATTTATATAGACTTGATCTACAATGTCTTTGTGATAACACAATATTTGGATGATTTTGTATTATCAAAGAAAAATAAGAACAAATTTTAATTAATGGATGTAATTTCAATATGAGGATACTATAAAATACCCCAAAAAAATATATATACATAATAAATAGCTTTATTTGATTATATCACCAAAAATAACCTTTTGGAAGTGTTAAATGACTTGAATAAAAACCTTAAGATGTGGGTTAATAATAAAGATGTTGACAACATCATTATTCACCAATTTAGGTTTAGGATTTTGAATTAATATCGATTTGATTAATCAATTATATAGATTTCCCAAAATATCTCATATTAACAAGGTCTAGGTTTCCCACCTTTCTATGGTCATCAATGATAGATAAATTCCAATCTTGGGAGAGATCATTACCTTAAATATCAAGAGACAAGGTTTAGGGGTAAGCAAAAGAGATAATTTCTACATATTTAATATCTATAATATTTCATCTATATTACAATATTATTTTACTAAAATATAAGATGGACCCATACTTTATGGACATCAGTCCATTATCACTTCTAAAAATTATATCTCCATAGGTTTAGGCACTATACAATAGAAATACGTGATTTCTTATATCCTCAAGTCTATCAAGCCATCAATTAAGATCTTATGCCCAAGATATTAGATGAAATGAGAAAGTAAATTATGAGAATGGGGGATTATTACTATTATTATAACTAAAAAATTAGTAGGATAGAGGGAGTGTTGATATCTCACGCTACCTATCTATGTTCCCGATAAGTTGTCAAAGAAAGAGATTTATTACAAGTTTCTCAATGGATTTTCATCAATGTGAAAGGAAAATAAATAATCACCGTGGTATCTAATGCCCTAAAATTTTGAAAAAACCATTCTCAAAGTATGGGAAAATTTCCATGCAGCTATAACACAAATGTCATCTTTTAATTTGAATGACCATGACCTACAACAATGGGAATTGAGAGGAAATGTTATGGTACATATCAAGACCTTAAATGGGAAGGTGTTAATTTTATGAAACCATAGACAAAATTATCATGAATAGGTATTCATGGATGAATAAGACAAAATATATTTTTTGATAAACATGACCATTAAGGGATTTGTCCTCACGCTTATTCAAATAGAGAAGCCTAGGTAGGTGGAAGAGAGACTTGAAGCCTCCAAAGTTCAATATGATTCACGAAGGATACAAACCATCCTAAGAAGAAAGGTGTTTCAAGGTATACCTCCATTAGCACTATCCAAGAGATAAATCCTTATGTATAAGTTAATTGATCCATTATCTTACCGTTCTTCTAAGTTTCATTCTTTTTCTATTATCATTTCAAAAACTCCTCTTATTTCCACACATACATATAACAAATAGATCTACAATTATTCCCTTTACATTTCCTTCTATGCTTCTAATTGAGGACACTCAAATGGAAACACATAAATAAAACCCTCAAGTGGATATTTACACATAAAATGCTCCAGTAAAACAAGTCCTAATGACCAAGGTCTACCAAATAAAATTGGCACCAAGGAATTTAACATAGTGTCATCTAGTAACTACTTGCAAGGTAACTACCGGTTCTCACATATCAATCAAGTAGTAGTGTCACATATCCTTCAAAAAAATTATATAATTTATTACTTTTTAATCACTATAGTACCATTTGGTAAATAAATCCCTATGTCAATAGTTATTCCAATTAAAATTTCACTAACTTCCAAGGTCATTGTTATGGGCAGGCTCCAAAATATCATTGCACATTCCATATCAAAATTAAAGTATCCTAATGTAAAATTTCATGTATACTCTATTTTCATGATCTAATTTTAATTGCTATCACTTAAAATTTCCATGTAGATGTAAAATATAATCCCTCCACCTCTAACCATGAAAATCTCCTCTGCTCCTCTAATTGTGTCTTCTCATCCTCTAATTACAACCTCTACTCAACCTCCTACTCCTACAACACAAAGCCATATTCCCATTTATACATGCATAAATTTTATCATGGTAGAACCTATATCTCCCATTATTATTCCTACCCCATTCTATCCATCACCAATTACATTAGCCATATTATCCTCATCCACTTCTACCTCCAAGTCACAAGCAAAAAAAGACTTGATGGGGAACATCTAAATGGCCAAATCCCATATGAATGGGATGGTTATAGTTAATGTAACTAAGATTAATATATAATTTTGAAAACCTTATATTAATATCAAATTAGTAACCAAAAGGAAGACCACCAAAGGGAAAAATCCAACCTTTCATGAAATAGAGGATGAATTATTCACTTCGATGGGGAAGAGAAAGTGCAGACTAGGAGAGATGGATGAATTTTCAGAGTACCCTGACTATGTGGTTACTATTACTAATGATATATAAAATAGGTTTATCCATGGCATGAATTAAATAATTCAAATAATAGAAACCCATACAAAGGCATCAATGTTTTATGCCATTACTGAAGAAGTAAAATAAGAAATTGAGTATTTGTATGAACTCTTGGCCGAGAGGTTCCACGCCAAGGGGAAAATCACACCTTGTAAATATAAATTAAGTCTTGATTTGGATCACAATTCGAAGTTTTAAACCAAATACACAAATCTATCCAAAGTTTTTAGGAAAACATGTTCCCATAGTTGAAACTTATGACTCTATATGATATTAGGGCATGTGAAAATTAGATGATCCACATGAGGACCTCATTACAATAATGGATAGATGAGATGAACACCATTATTAATTCCATTGAAAATATAATTGACACAAATTTTTAAATTTTTAAGGAGGCAAGGATTATTTAAATATATAAGATAAGTGGCAAGCTTGATTATTTCATTGATTTTTCAGCCAAATTAGTTAATTTTATGAATTAATTCAAAAATAAAGAAAAAGAATCAAACATGAGAGGTAGCATCTCAATCATTGAATTGGTAAGATATTCCAAAGAAAATATAGAATGGGAAACATCTATGAGAGGTAAACTATAGACTTATTTAGCTAGACATACAACACAATTAGCTAAGACATACAAGTTATTCATAATTCTAATCATCAATCTATCTAGGATAGAATAGGATTACCAAACATGTGTCAAGGTCATATAGGGTCAACATGCTAGTGATTATAAATTTGTAAGTTATCAGGATTTGGGTCCCCATATTGGCACTTCACAAGTTGGCATTCCCCCAGCTGCTATTTCTCAAGCTATCACTTGAAATGCTTACCAAGAACATAATAAAGTGAAGGAGAATAAAATTTGGTTTAATCCTTTTTTTAATATTTTAATCTTTAGAAACATTATAATTCTACTTGAATTTTTAAATTTGTCTCATATTTTAATAGGTTTTTATAATTTTTATGTATTTTAAATCAAGATAAAGTGAGGTCCATCAAATGATGGGAGTGGCTTGGCATTTGTCATTAAGAAGAGAAGATGGTGAATTAGTAATGAAAAAATATTTAGGGAATAATTTTATTCAATTATTTCAAATAAGAGTGGATAGGACCTATATTTGTGGTCTTAAATGTCAAACTTTTTGTATTATGGGATTTATTCCCCTCAATTTTATGGTGTATTTATATTTTATAGATTCATGGTTGTTGTAATGAGATTTATCTTGATAGTGGTCCTAGGCTGGTGATTTTTATATAAGAACCCTTAGTACACTTTGTAAGGGAGGGATATTTAAAAAAAAACATTAACTTCAAATTTTTTTTTAAATGTTCACGATATAATTTATGTTTATATTTACTCATTATCAACATTGATATTTTATATGCTAAAGATTTCATGATTATGGTATGAATTATGGCTATTTTTTATGGATTTAGTTAGGCTAAGTAAATTATTGACCTAACTCATTTATTTAGTTATTTCTATCAATATAGTCATTATTCATGAATGTATTATTATTAACTATTTAATTTAGTGATTTATCATCCAAAAGTAATGATATAGATACTATATCCATCACAAACCCATCCATTATAATCCATATTGTATTTATTGTAATTTGAGTGTAGGCTGAGTTATACATATAAAGGTAAGATAAAAATGATTTGGAAGATAAATCATCCAAGAAAAAGTATCCCAAGGAAATATATAAACCTTCTTATCTACCCTACCTTCATCTCATTTTGTCTTTATTTCATATGACCTTCAATTAGTACTTAAGAACCATTATGAATATCCATTTTAGGTAATATTAGTAAAATTTTGAGGCAAAGTGAAGTGTAAATGCGTGACTAATATTTATCTTTGGTAACTTCTACATTATTCACTAGATTATTCTAAGTAGACTATGTAGGTGTTAACTTTTCAAGTAATCTTGACCTTACAACATGTTACATGTTAGTATCCATGTTTCTATGCCAAGATCAACTGATTATGAGAGTTAGCATTATCTTCATCTAGTTGATCTCCTTACATCAAAATCAAGTATCTAATGATAATTCAAGGGAATTTCATATATTTTTAGGATTTAATAAGGTCTTAGGAACATTTGAGAGGTTATAAATTTCATTTTAGCACCTATACAGGCTTGTTTGATGACTTAAATGATATAAAAGTGATTTTCAAGGGGAAAATATATCAAAAATGTCTTAAGAGCATTTATTTGGTCATTAAAGAGTGGTGAAACATTTTAAAATGGGGGTATAGGGTCATGTTAAAGGTTTCAAACTTATTTGTAAACCATAAAGTCTATACTTTTTATATCAAAGGATACTTTTGACTATGCTTTCCCCCATTCAAGCTTACATAGGTCTCTTAACAAGTTCATATCAGTTTCCTAATGTTGTGATGATGAAAATATGTTATGAACCCATGATATCCCTTATATTTAAGTTATTAGTTTAGTAGTTGTTATGGATGCATATGGTTTATAAGTCATCCTCTGAGCAACTTGTTTTATCCCACATTCATAGGAAGTGGTAGTTTCTTATAATAGAATGCATATATAAGTAAGTGTTGAGGCCAATGAAGGCATCCACAAATTTTTTCTATTGAGCTTGCTCAAAGGAAGTTACCCCATCAAAGTGGTCTATGATCAATATAATCATTTCAATGCTTCAGCTAGTTTTATAAATCTATTATTTCATGCATTTTTATCAATTTGTTGCAAGAAGATCCTCTCATATGGTATCAGAGTGCTTTCTAGGGTAATTTTTTTCCAAAAAGTCTTAACTTTGTTCTACTACATACTTCATTTCATTAATTTTTTAGAAAATATTAACTCTATTCTGCTACATTAATTAAGTAATCTATTTCAGCTCAGAATAAAAACTTGACTACTTAACTATGGGAAGTGCTTGGATGAAAACCCTAAAACTCATCGTGAGGAGTACCATAAGAACCCTAATGTAGCTAACCCATTGAGAGGACCTAATAGTGAAATGGGAAATCACCCCTTTTAAATTGAGTAGTTCCCATCTATGAGGAAAACTAAGAGCTATCATTGAGAGATAAATCCATGGCCAAAAAATTTCTAGAAAATGATACTTGCTTACATGGCATTGGTGGCCAGAGTGATATTTTAAAAACCCTTAGGTAACCATTGAAAATTAGGGCCCATTTCTATCAATTTTGGATTATTTTGAGTAGACTCAAAAAAATTAATCAGTAGAGTATCCACAGACTATTAGAGGACTTGTAGATAGATATTTGATAAAAAAATAGAACCTGCAAACCACTCGTAGAGTATCAATAGACTCTCAGAGGATTTACCACTAGATAAAAAATAAAAATTTACCATAGAATATCTACAGACTTGTTTTGGCATATTCCTAGTATAGGTGTCTTACAAAGCATAGTAACTAGAACCAAAACCAAAAACTGAAACAAAAGAAATAGAAATAGAAATAGAAATAGAAATAGAAATAGAAATAGAAATAGAAATAGAAATAGAAATAGAAATAGAAATAGAAATAGAAATAGAAATAGAAACAAAAGAAATAGAAATAGAAATAGAAATAGAAATAGAAATAGAAATAGAAATAGAAATAGAAATAGAAATAGAAATAGAAATAGAACAAGAAATAGAAATAGAAATAGAAATAGAAATAGAAATAGAAATAGAAATAGAAATAGAAATAGAAATAGAAATAGAAATAGAAATAGAAAGAAATAGAAATAGAAATAGAAATAGAAATAGAAATAGAAATAGAAATAGAAATAGAATGAAAATGAAAAATAAAAATAAAAATGAAAATGAAAATGAAAATGAAAATGAAAATGAAAATGAAAATGAAAATGAAAATGAAAATGAAAATGAAAATGAAAATAAAAATAAAAATAAAAATAAAAATAAAAATAACAAAAATATAGATTTTTTTTTTCATTTTTTGCATTAGATTTCCATCTGTAGCCCCGTTGATCCTCAAACTTCATCCAAACACCTAAAATTCCATTCCCTTTATTTTATTCCTTGAGGTCCCATATCCTAAATCCACTCCTAATTCTCGTAAATCTCAAATTTCCCCTTTTTTGGTTTTTCCATAACTTCTATTTTTGTCTATTTATCTTAAAAAAATTCCACTATGTTCATCATCTCATTCTAATCCATTGTCCCTCTTTGACCAATTTTTTAGTCTTTTCCATTTTCACTCCTAAAATTGCCCTCATCCACGTCAATCATACTCCCACTATGAAAAAAATTTATTAAAATCATTTTTACCCCTTCTATTTTTTCCCAAATTCAAAACTTTCTTTACTAAATGTGTCTTAACACTATTTTTCCTATCTATTGCAACAAAAATCTATTATTCAGGCCATGGTAGTAACCCAAATAAGAGTAAAAAACATGGAGGATGAAATTGCTGCCCTTAAGACCCACATCAAATATATAGATGAAAATAATCTCGACCTCAGTCTTTAACATACCACCATGAACAATAGATGACATTTACAGGCTTCTTCAGACACTACATTTTCTTATTCCAATAATTGTCATGGACTGAAGCTTAATTTTCTATGATTCAATGGTACAGATCCAACTGCATAGATCTATCAGGCAAAACAATATTTTAGTCTACTTAATACTTTTGATGCCAACAAGGTCCCATTTATATCCTTTCACTTTGAAATTAAAGCCCTTCAATGGTATCATTGGTATACCAAGTCTCATGATTAACCCATATGGACCAATTTTTTCACCCTCATTTTTCAATGGTTTGATCCTACTAATTTTGATGAATTCACTAGATCACTCACTAAACTTTTCCAAATAAGAACTATGAGAGAATGTCAAATAGAATTTGAAAAACTAGCCAATCACATAGAGCGATTGTTTGATGACTTCTTCAGGAGTTACTTTGTCAATGGATTGAAAGATGCCATTCAATATAAGGTCAAAATGTTCTATCTCAACATGAAGATAAAAGTCTTAGGGTTGGCTAAGTTGGTAGAGGACAAGATCATAACTCAACAGTGATTCAAATCTAGTTTTACTCCATTCAAAAATATAGATCCAAAATGATCTCAAATAATGTTAGCCCCTAGAACCACTCCTATAATTTTTTTGACTAAATCAGAGATGCAAGTCCATAGAGAAAAAGGACTGTGGTATAATTGTGATGATAAATTCACTTGAGGACATTGATGTGTTGATCAAAAGCTCTACCTATTAGATGTGGACTCTCTAACTAAAATTTAAGATTGGGAATATGTTTAAGATACAACAGATGATCTATGAGAAGCTCAGATGATTGTATAACATGCTTCTCAAGAAGACCAACCAATGATTTTTCTCCATGCCTTAACAAGAGTTACTACCCCAAAAACCATGTGGTTTAGGGGTTATTTCAAGAAGATCCCTCTCATAATACTCGTTTATTTGGGTAGTATTCATAACTTCATTAGCCCTTAGATCACCAAATAGGCTGACTATTTTATCCATCCTTACTCCAACTTTGAAGTCATAATTGCCAATGGGGGCACATTACCTTGTAAAAGGAAGTGTCACAATGTGTGTATCTCTATTGGATATTATAACTTGTGATCCCCATGTTTTCATTGCCCTTAGGTGGATGTGATGTTGTTTTGGGAGCCCAATGGTTATGCACACTTGGACCCATCTTATGGGATTTTACTAAACTTTGGATACAATTTTTTGCCAATCAGAAAAAATGCACATTGAAAGGATTACAACTAGGATCTCTCAACATCATAAGTTCACATTGCATGAAAAATATTCTTAAGAGGGATTCACATGATGTCATTTCCCAAATCCATTCCATTAAAATGCAACCATCAACAATCTCCACTACTCCTTATGATCTACAAACCATTCTATAGAGGTATGCATGTGTCTTTGTCAAACTAGTGGGATTGCCACATTCACTATTAAAGGACAACCATATTCAGCTCCTTCTTGGAAATGTTCTTCCCAACATTAGGCCTTATCACTACCTATTTTGGTATAAGATCAATATTGAGATGCTCATTTGATACTTATTGAAAAAAGGTATTATTCACCCTAGTACCAACCAATATTCATCCCTAATTCTCCTTGTTTAAAAAAAAGATGGGTCATGGTGCCTCTACATTAATTTTCATGTAATTAATCACCTCATAATCAAGGATAAGTTCCTGATCCCTATTACTAATGAGCTCCATGGTGCTCATTTTTTCTCCAAGTTGGATCTCCACTCTGAATACCAGCAGATTTGACTCCATAAGGATGATATCCCTAAGATAGATTTTTACATGATTGATGGGCACTAAGATTTTTTGGTCATTCCATTTGGCCTCACTAATTCTCTTTCCACATTCTAGGTATTGATAAATAAAATATTCTAGCCTGACTTGTAGAAATTCATTTTAGTCTTCTTCAATGATATCCTCATCTATAGTAGAACATGGTCTAAGCATCTCCAACATCTAGAGCTCACACAACAACTTCTATTTGACCATTATCTTTGTGCAAAATAGTCCAAATTTACTTTTGGCCAAGATGAAGTGGAATATCTCATGCATATTATTTCATCCTAAGGGGTTTTTTGGATCTTGAAAAAATAGTTGCCATGACAAATTGGCTACATCCTTAGATATTCAAGAGCCTCCATGGTTTTTTTGGGTTCACTAGATACTATCACAAGTTTATTAAGGATTATAGGAGGATTTTATCTCCAATGATAGCTATGTTAAAAAAGGATGCTTTTTCTTGGACACAAGTTAATGATTATGTATTTGAAAAATTAAAACAAGTTATGTGTACTACACCAATTTATAAAATCCATGTTTTTCCATCTAAAAATCACTCAGGGTTTCTCAAAAATTATGAAAGGTCATGGTGCATATTCTTTTGGAATGGAATGAAAAAAGGAAATTTAACATATGATGGTTGAATGTGATACTTACCAATGCAATAAGGGTGAAACAACACTCATCCCTAGATTTCTCAAACTCTTACCCATCCCTACCATGATTTGGATAGATATTTATATGGATTTTATTAAAGGGTTCCCCAAATTTAGAGGTAAAATAATGTTCTTGGTTGTGGTTGACTCCCTATCCAAATATAGTCATTTTTTTGCCCTTATCCATCCCTATACTACCTTCATAGTCATACAAATTTTCCTAGACCAAATTTTCCATCTTTATGTCATTCCTTCATCTATTGTCTAAGATCATGATGTGATGTTCACAAGCCATTTTTGGATGGAACTATTTTGATGCACTAGTACCCAACTGAAGATGAGTTCTAGGTATCATTCTCAAATAGATGGCTAGATTGAAATTGTCAATAAATGCTTTAAAACTTTCGTTCATTGCTTCACCTCATAATAACAACATTAGTGGACAATGTGGCTCCCTCTCACCGAATGGTGGTAGAATACCTCCTATCACACTTGAATGAAAATGACTCCATATGAAGTAGTCTATGGCCAAGTACCACTAGTGTTCCTTTTATACATCCCAATGGTTCATCCATTTAAGCGGTTGACATGATTCTCCAAAATTGAGATCAGATCCTCAATACCATGTGGGATAATCTTCATATGGTACAAAATAAAATGAAATAATAGGTAGATCAGCACCATTTTGAGTGCACTTTTCAATTAGTTGATATGGTTTTTTTATTTTATTTTATCCATATAAACAATCCTCCCTAAAAATTAAAGGGTATCATAAGCAAGATCCCAAGTTCTATGGGCCCTACAAGGTTTTTTAGAAGAGTGGGTTGGTTGCTTATAATTTGGAGCTCCCACCTTATTTTCAAGTTCACCCAATATTTCATGTCTCTTATATAAAGAATGTTCTTGGCATAAACATCAGAGTAGAGACTATTTTACTAGAATTTGATAAATAAGGATCCATTATTATAGATCTAGAGGAAATCTTGGATATGCGCACATGCCAAATTTACTCCCGCTCCAACACCAAGGTTTAATTAAATGGCATGGAATGCAACATGGGAACTAATACTTTAAAGTCAAAACCAATTCCCACATCTAAAGCTTATAGGAAAAATATTTTTCTAAGAGGGAAGGGATGTTATGAACCCATGATATCTCTTCTCTTTACTTTGTTAGTTTAGTAGCTGCTATGGATGCATATGATTTGTAATTCATCATGTGGGCATCTTATTTTATCCCACATTCATACGAAGTGGTAGTTTCTTATATTATAATTCATATATAGGTATTGAGGCCAAGAAAGGCATCCATGAATTAATTGTATTAAGCTTTCTCAAAGGAGGTTTTCCCTTGAAGTGGTCTATGATCATTATAATCATTTCAGTGCTTCAGCTAATTTTATAAATCTATTATTTCATGCATTTTTATCAATTTGATATAGGAAGATCCTCTAAAAAGGAATCCTTTAATATTTTTTTTAGGTATTCATGACCATTAATGAATATTTACAAGATTTCATGAGTACCTACATGCATGCAGACAACACAAGATCAAAAAACAAATATTTGTAGGTCTATACAAGTTTGTAGGGTTATAAAATGATTCAAACAAGTACGAAAAGGATTTGTAGTGGTCAAATAAGTCTTTATCACAATCCATGATTGATTGAGAGCCTAATAATGAGAATCAAGATGTTGAAAACGCATTTTCAATCCAAAAAATTAGGTTTTCAAGGGTATCAATTGACAAACAACCACATTATTTTTATTTCCTCTTCATGCATGGTGTAAACATGGTTTTGGAGGAGTCGTATTAGGTTTTCTTGAATAATTTATTAATATATATATATATATATATATATATATATATATATTCAATGAGGGAGTTAAAATCATTTTGTATCTGTTTAAAATTCTACAAATAGTCTTAATAGCTTTTAAAACCCTAAAACCTATTAATGTGAATTTTAATGTTTTTAAGGGCTTGTTCAAGCAAGAAACATGAGGGTTGAAGGTCTAAAATACATCAACGCATCTACAGGTTAGGTTTTAATATTTTCATGGTGTAGTGATAAAATTAATGCTTATTTAATCCTTTTGAGACCCTTTAAATAGTTGTAAATAAGGTTACAGGTATATATATAAGGAGATGCAATGATTTATGACTATTCAAGAAGAGTTCTAATGTGAGAAAAAAGTTTCATGCATGATCAACAACTTCATGTAGGTATTTTATAGAGTTATAGGGTTTAGATGATTTATTCAAGAGAATTAAACAAGGTTCTTTGAATCCAAAATTTTAATTTATAGGTCTGAAATAATGTGTAGGGTTTAGGTGATGCAAAGATGGTTTCCAAGGCTTTCAAGCTCATAAAAACATCCTTATAGGTTTTCACCAAGGTTTATAGTTTATAATGCTGACATGCTAGTATTTCCATGAATAAATATTCATTTATAGGTCTGTAGTGATGTTACTCAGATATTTCCATGATTGGCCAAAAAACTTTCAAAGCTTAGAAAGACACATTCATGTTTGCATAAAGGTTTCATGACCTTTTAAAGTGAAAACACAAGCTATAAAACATAGTTTATACAACTCTATGTGATCATAAAATAAAAATATAGTATCTAAGTCTATTAGATTCAAATAATCTTCCAAATATGTAGAGCTACATGGTTTCCATTATTACCAAAACATAGATTCCAAGGTTTTTGAGCTTGTAAAAGGATGTTTACAGGTCTGACTATGACCTAATCTCTAAACCAACCAATAGGCATGTGACAAAGATGCTATAAAATACCATCCATAAGTATGAAGATATGTGATCTAAAAGTTGTAGCTTGATCAAGGCCTAATCTATATGTTTATAATATGTTGTAGGGTTCCATGATTGATAATTCCAAAATAGAGGTTTCAAGATCCTTTCAAGAGTAATTTTTAGGTTCTCAGGACAAAGAAAACAAAGTTTTCAAGATTAAAAAACCTAATATTATAAGTATATATGAAATATTTTATATATTTCATAGTCTCAAGGCCCTCAAATAGGATATAAAACCTACTCAAATAAAACACATATGTGATTAATAAGCTTGTAGGTTTGTGAATAAGAAAATTAGGCCTTAGTTCATGTTTCCAAGAAATATTTCTCTAGTACAATGATAGAACTTCTTTAGTGATAAATATATTACAATAAGTTTAACAACTAAATAAGAATACAATGAGATTTAAGCATTGTAGGGTTTATCAAGGGTTTTAGGGGAAAAACATTGTATCAAGGACTCCTAAGAAATTTGAAGTGAGTTCTTAAGAAGGTTAAGAGGAAGAAGTAAGAAAACATGTAAGTGAACAAGAAAAACTCTAAATTCAAGGCCTGTAGACATTTTATAGGCCTCCCAAATGATATAATGTTATCTTCTCAAGGTTATCATGAATATTGTAGGCTTATAGACTTATGATAATGGTTTATACCAATATATAGAAGGTTACATGATACTCAAGACCTTTACATACATTTGTAACAAGTGTATAAATATATCCTTGAGGGTACAATGTTATGAAAAATACAAGAGAGGAGTAAAGTGATAAAGACCTAACTCTTAGGAAAACTTCACAATTTTTCACCATTCCAAACATGGTTCAATTAGAAGAAACAAATCTAAACATAATCCAAGCACCATCCAAGAGCACCTAAGAGTCTGTAAGGTCAAGTGATGGAGGAGTTTGTAGGTCTAAAGGATAAAAACGTTATAAAACATGAATATTGTATGTAAATGAGAATATGAGGATAGAAAACAAGGTTTTAATATTTATGATGTTGAAAGTCAAATAAATCATGACCTAGCCATAGATTTAAGTCTAAAATAAGAATAAAAGAAACCATGTCCTATGAGGGAAGAGTCTTAAGGATTTTAAGCCTGATTGAGAATACAATGAGGTTTCAATCATCTAGAAGCATGAAGACAAGTATTTAGGGACTAAGATAAAGTCTTTTCAACCAAAAAGTGATTTTGATTGCTAAAATAACATCTTCAAAGCATGGAAACCATTTGAAACTTACTCTTCAAGATGTGAAACCCCCTCAATTAGTTTGTGTTTATTAAAAACATGTAAAAGATCTCTATATGGGTGAATTAGGCATATTATCATTAGAATGAAGACCTATTATCATGCATAATACCTAGCAAGGGACTTAAACATTAAGAATAATTCAAAATCATCTATATTCTATCTAACATTCTTAAGGAGATAACTAGGATGAAGATAGGATTTTTTTCCCCTACTATGCCTAAAATTAGTTTCTTATCTTTCACACATGTAAGAATTAATGAATTAAGTTGAAGGAATGCCCTTTTTCTCTCACTACTTGTATTCTTCTAAATATGAATGTTTTTCAAATGAATTAAGGATCCCTCTATTTTTTATAGAAAAACTCTACCATTTTGAGGGTTGTAATACTAACTTATACTTTGAATATAATAAATAATTGATGTTTGCCTCTTTGACATTATCAATTTTCCTAAATGTTATGTGATTTATTCACTTGCAGATGTTTTATTACCTTTTGACATTATCCTATCATCACACTCTCTTTTATATGATGTACATTGTGTATGTTTCCTACCATATTGCAAATTAATTATGTAAAGGTTGATAAATTTGTATTTTATATGAAAGTTGTGTGATTTCCTATCACTTATGAATATTTATTATGTTATTTTAAAAAGTTTAGGAGTTCTCTCAACTTGATGCATCACCATTTTTTATAAATTTAAATTACTTATAATCCATTTTCCATTATAAAATCATAGCTATTACTATAAATAGGTCCATTTTAGTAGTGTTTTATGCATATGACTTATCCTACATTAGGTACACTTAGTTTAGGAAGGAATTTATCCCTCTATATAGGTCTATATAAAGAAGCTAACGTCTTGCACCTTGGGGTTGTTTCCATTATTATAATGAATAAAATAAGTGAAATTTTCACTTGATAATAGTTTTTTGGCATGTATGGTAGGACACTCAACTCCCTTGAGTGAAACATTTTGAAGAGATTTATCTAAGAAGTTGGTGATATTCATGTCAAGTTGTAGAATTTAAGGCATTTCTCAAGCACCTGACAACTCAAAAAGTTATTAGTTTACAATTAGACCTATCCTCTTAATCAAAGAATAGAAACAAGGGAATTTTAAAGAGGTAACTAGTTTTATTTTTTTGAATTATCTTCATTTTCTTCAATAAGGAGAACTACAAGGTCTAGGTCACCCTTTTCAATACATGAAATCTCACCTCTGACAAGGTCCCAATATACACCTCCTTTTGGTAGGTTTCCTAAGCCAAGAGAAAGGATACTTATAATATCATTCATGTTCAATCAAATAAATAAATTTTTTGTTACTTTCAATGGAGGCATCCCTCTTTCCTTTTCCCAATGTGATTAAACTCTAATTATTTCCCTTAAGATTATACCTCTTTTTGTCATTGAAAATGAAACCACTCCTATAGATCAAATATAACATATTTCCAATATATATTCAATCCACAACATTATAGTAGATAATGTGGATATGAGACTATTTTCTACTTCTCTTAAAGGAAAAACACTTCAGTGGTATAGAGTATTTCAAGCTAACTCCATACATAATTGGGATGAGTTAGGAGAGAAAATTTACAAGAAAATCTAAGGATAAGAGTGGTCACCTATCACTAATGGAGAAACTGACTACTATCAAAATAACTCCTCATGAAGTCATGGTGGACTTCAATTTCATTTTTCATAAAACTTGGGATAAAAATCCACCACTTGTCAAACCTGCCCTAAGTATTGCATTCTTGTAAAAATTGAGAGCCTTGAATATTGATGTGATTTTCATGATTAAATCCATCAAAGGGACTATCTTTCCTAATGCATATGTGGTGGCCATAAGAGTATAAAATTATCTAATCCAAGCTAGAAAGATATATCCTAGACCACCATTGTCTATTTTAATTGAGATTCCATATATTCATCTCACTAATCAACTTACTTTGGTACCTTTACATGGAGAAACCATCCAACCAACACCATCTACCATCCCTACCAATGAGTTTCATGAAATTAATACCTTATTATAAAGTTTTAGAAATGAATTAGTAACCTTGAAGAGGTATCAAACTCAGTAAATTAGACCTTATCAGCCTTTCTACTAAGCATATCAACCCAATAGGTAGCCTTATCATGGCAATGTCTAATAACAAAGCCAAATAGGCTATATTAGACCTTTCAATAATCAAAAACTAGTTTTTTAAAGTACTTCCAAGGGCATTATTCCTATCCAAAACAATCTTGTCTAAGACAATGCATGGTGTTACCCATGCAACCATCCTCATAACCAAAACTCTTGACCAAATGGGGTTCTTAGTCAAGATTTGATGGCTCAAATTACATCCATAATTCAAGAGTAGCAAGTGGTATCAACCATGAAAAGGTAATAATCCTAAGAGCAAGTGACAAGTGAGTCTATATTTTTGAATTAAGAACAAATTTATTTTTGTGATGTGAATATATATGAAGTAGTAAATAGGAAAAGAAATCTAGTTGCATATAACATAAGATACAAGAAGAGAATAATAGAGGTAGATCCATCTTATCCATCTGGTCATGCTTCCACCTCTAAATTTATACATGAAGATACTAAATAAAACATAAATTATTGGGACCTCTTAGACACAAGTAAAACAAGATGTTCAAAATGAAACTTAGCCCCAAACTAACCAAAATCCAAGAGAGGATGTTGTTATCCCAAGATTTAAATTAAAAGGAAACCAAGTTCCATTTAACATATTAGAACAAATTAAGAGAATAAATATAAATGTAACCATGTGGGAGGCTCTTTATATTCCTTCTCAAAGGGATTTTCTAAAATATTCCCTAAAGAACCTTCATATTCATGGAGTAAAAAAGATTAAATTTGTTGTTCCTACTAATTGTTGATAACCAAAGGGTGAAAATGTAAGTAATGTAAACAAACCACATCCATTTTATATTTATTTCATCATTATAATTCATATTTTACATAATTTCATGACAAATTTAGGGGGAAAGTAGTTCAATTATACCCAATAAGGTAGATGATATGTTAGGCATTGAATACATTATACTCATAAAAAGGGTTGTGTAAATTGATTGTACTATTGTTAACATGGTATGAATCATTAAGAACATCAATATTGAAATTCATACATGCCTTAACATTTCCATATTGTAAGAAATTAAAGTCATTAACCTCTCATTATTTTGAAATTTCTGTCTAGAGACTTTACTAAAAAAATAGGTGGATACTTGTCTTCTAATTGGTCACATATTTAAGACTAGGTATAGGATAAGGGTAATCATTAACATTGATATTATCTCTAAAGACCACTTTAATCCTTATATTCCTAATATAATGGACATTAATTTTATAATATTTGATCAATAAAATGACGGTGTCCTTCATAAGGCTACTACATATTTGAGTGAAGCTTTGGATATCTTACTTGATGATTGGGAAAAAGGATGCTATGAATTTGATCCTTTTAATCATGTATAAGAAAAAATATTGGGAACCTATTCCACTCATGAAGAATATTATATTATACTTAGCCTTTTGAAGACTCAATAAGATCTTGATATAACTTTGGATCCTCAATAAGATCTTAATGAAACATAATAGATGCACTTTGATCTCATTAAGGAATTTGAGTCTGTTAATAGGCAAATAGTTCTTAGAGAGTAGAATAAGGATACTACTAGACTTGTATAAGTTGGATCCTAATATGACATACCCAAGGACATCATGAAAGAGAAGTAAAATAATGTCAAATTAGTGGAAGAGGCTATTTTTTATTCTAAAAATTAGTCAAAGGTGAAAGAAAGTTATGCTGATAAGATTTTACATCTGAATACTAACAAGTTACCAAAAGATTTAGTGACTTTGGAGAGAATTTTCAACATGGATGGTCAACTAAAAAATTAAATAAGGAACATGATGACCAAATATGGAGATTATGATCAAGTGGCTATCTCAAGGGATAAATGTTTAAAAATGGGAAAGGTATGATCCAAATTTGAAATGCAAGATTTTTTTATATTTTAAAAGAATATGATGACATTTTAGAATGGAGATAATAAGATCGTAGAGGTTTTTATTTTGACCTAGGATGATTAGAAAAGAACTACATTTCCCATTAAATGGTATACACCTAAAACCATGTCTTTGAGGTCTTTTTACAAATGAGTACATAGTAGTCTAACATTTTATCATTCCTCTAATTTTTTTTGCATTCTTATATTATTTGATTTCTTGTTATGTTTTGAGACATATTAAATTCATTTAGAGTTTGTCCAAACATGTTTCAATCATGGGTGAACATTTAGATTGAGTGGTTTTGAGCTTTTATTGACTCCTATGCCTAATTTAATTACCTAAGGCTATTAGATCCTTGATTAGTAGGCAAGTAGATCAAAGATGTCATGAAAAATGTTGACTTTTCAATTCTTGACCTTACATCACCTTGTATTCTAGTAGCTAGGTTTTTATGCTTAGTTCAACTAGTAATAAGGGTTATCATTACCTTCATTTTTTTGATCTACTTACATAAAAATTAATTATATAATGATCATTCAAGGGTACTCCATAGACTTTCAGGATTCAATAATTTATTAGGAGCACATGAGAGGTCTAAAGTTCATTTTAGCCCTTATACAAGCCTCTTTGATGACTTAAATGATATAAAAGCAATTTTCAAGGGGAAGATACATCAAATAGGTATTAATATCATTCATTTAGTCATTAAAGAGTGGTGAAACATTTCAAAAGTGGGGTATAGGTTCATATTTAAGGTTTAAAACTTCTTTGTAAACAATAAATTCTATACTTCTTGGATCAAAGGATACTTTTGTCTTTGTTTTCCTTGATTCAAGATTCAAAGGTCTCTTCACAAGTTCTTATCAGTTTCCTAGTGTTGTAATGAGTAAAATGGATCCTTAAACTAGGTTTTTAGGTCTTAAAGAAAATCAATTAATATTTACAATCTTATGAGTACCTATGGGCTTGTAGACAAAACAAGTTCAAAAATAAAGATTTACAGGTCTATACAAGTTTGCAGGTTTATATAATGATTCAAATAAGCATGAAAAAGAATTTTATGGGTTAAATAAGTTTTAATAACCATCCATGATTGTTTTAAATCATAATAATGAAAATCAAGAGGTCTATAACACATTTAGAATCTATAAAAGCAAAATTTGAAGTGTTACAATTGACAAACAACCATGTTATTTCTATGTTCTCTTCATGCATGGTGTAAACAAGGTTTTGGATGAGTCTTAATAGTTTATCCTAAACCCTTTGGTGATATATATAATCCATGATACATTTAAAATTATGTGGATCTATTTAAAAATATTCAAATAATTTAAAGATCTTATAAAATGCTAAAACCTTTGAGTGTGTATTTTGATGTATTTTGGTCTTGTTTAAGAAAGAAACATGAGGGTTTGAGGTCTAAAAGACATAAAAACATATAAAAGTTAGGTTTTAATATTTTCATGTTGTATTTATAAAATTAAAGCTTATTTAATCCTTATATGACCCTCTAAAGAGATGCAAATAAGGTTCCATATCTGTATATAAGAAGATGCAAGCTTTCCTAACTATTCAAGTAGGGTTTGATTGTGAGGAAACAATTACATGCATGATCAAGACCTTCATGGAGATTTGAATTTAAAGTTAGAGGATTTCCATGATTGATTCTAGAGAATAAAATAAGGTTCTTTGAACCCAAAAAAATACATTTGTAGGTCTAGAATAGTGTGTAGGGTTTAACATGGTTTAAGTGATGTAAAGATGGTTTCCAAGGTTTCCAAACTCATATAAACCTCCTTAAAAGTTTTTTCCAAGGTTTATAGTGTTTAATACTAACATGCTAGTATTTTAATGAATAAAAAATAATTTACATGTCTATAGTGGTGCGTTTGAGAGAGTTTTTGGCCAATAAGGTTTCAAATCTCAAAAGACACCTTAGTGTCTATATAAACATTTCATGACCTTGAAAAGTGAAAACATAGGATCTAGAACATAGTTTAGACAATTTTATATGATCATACAATGCTAAGATGAGATATAATCTATAGTATTCAAAAAATATTCCAAATATGTAGAGTTACATAGTTTCCATGATTACCAAAACATAGATTCTAAGGTTTTACAACGTGTAAAAAGATGTTTTATGTTCTAAATATGACCTAAAATCTAAACCAACAAAAATTAATATGACAAATATGTTGTAAAAACTAACCCATATGTCTATAGATACATTATCCAAGATTTATGTTATGATCAAGGCCTAATGTATATGTTTGCAATATGTTACAGGGTTCCATGATTATTAATGCCAAAATAGAGGTTTCAAGATCCTTTCAAGCATAATTTTAAGTTTTGTAAGTTATAAAATAAAAAGTTTTCAATATTTTAAAACCTAATACTACAAGTCTTTAGGTAATATATTAAATATGTCATGGTCTCAAGGTCCTCAAACAAGACTATGAACCTATTTAAACACAACACATAGGTGATCAAGAAGATGGTAGGTCTGGGAAGAATAAAACCATGTATTAGCTCATGTTTCCAAGTAATATTTTTAATGTGAAATTATGTAACTTATTTAGGTATATAAATATTGAAATAAAGTTAACAACCAAAGAATAATATATCGAGTTTCAAGCATCCCAAGGTTTCTCAAGGTTTCTAGGGGAAAATCATGATATGAAGGACTCCTAATAAATTTGAAGGGAGTTATCAAGAAGGTAAATAGTAATAAGCAATAAAAAATAGAAGTTCATAGGCAAAAATTCAAATTCAAGGCCTGCAGACATCTTAGAAGCCTCCCAAATTATATAATTCTAGGTTCTAAAGGTATTCATGAAGATTGAAGGCATGCAGACTTTTGAAAAGGGTTTCCATGAAGATATAAAATGTTCCATGGTATTAAATACCTTCAATTAATTATATAAAAAGTTTATAAATATATATTTGAGGGTATGAGTTCATGATAAAGACAAGAGAGGAGTATAAGTTATCCAAACCTAACTCTTAGGAAAACTTCACAATTTTTCACCATTCTAAACATGGTTCAAGTATAATAAACACGTATAAGCATGATACAACCACCCTTCAAGTGAAATTAGAGGTATATAAAGTGAATTGATTGAGGATTTTATATGCATAAAAGATAAAGAAGTAAAAAATGAATATTTTAGGTATATGAGAATATGAAGACATAAATCAAGGTTTAAATATTTATGGTGTTGACAGTCAAATAAAGCATGACCTAACCATATATTTATGTTTACAACAAGAATACAAGAAAACATAGTATGTAAGTGAAGAGTCTTAAGGATTTGAAGCATGATTGAAAATATAAGGATGTTTCAAGTACCTTAATCATCAAGGTAGGTCTTTAGGGACTGAGACAAAGTCTTTTAAACCAATAAATGATTCTATTTGCTTAAAGAACATCTTCAAAGCATTGAAACCATTTGAAACTTCCTCCTCAAGATGTTCAAGCCAATCAAGTGGTTAGTGTTTATGAAAATCATGTAAAATAACTCTAGATGGGTGAATTAGGCATGTTTTTCATTAGAATGAAGACATATTTTCATGAAAAAGACTTATCAAGGGATTTAAACATAAATAACAAGTCAAAATCATCTATGTTTTCTCTAACATGCATGCTTAGGGGGGAAGTGGCTAGTTTAAGGCATATAAAAGTAGGAGGGCCAAGTTACTCAAGGAATTTATCAACAAATTAAGAACATTGACCAAATATATCATGGCTAACCTTATTAAAGAGATAACCAGGATGAAGATATGATGTTTTCCCCTAGTATGCCTAAAATTGGTTTCTTCTCTTTCACATGTGTAGTAAATAATGAAGTTAGTTAAAGGAGGTTAATTCCCTTCTTCTCTCACTACTTGTATTCTTATATATATGACTATTATTGAAATGAATTAAGGATCCCTCTCTATGTTATAATAAAACAATGCACTTTTAAGGATTTTAATATTGGCTTATGCCTTAAATTTAATAAAGAATTGATGTTTACCTCTTCTACATTGTCAATTTTCTTGAATATTATGTGATATTCACTTTATATGTTTTCTTCCATTTTAATATTGTAGAATCATCCTTACACTCTATTTAATATGTTTTAGGCTACGTATATTTTGTACCTTCATGTAAATTACTTATGTAAAGGTTGAGAAAGTTATAGGTTATGTGAATGTTGTTTTATTTACCATTAATTTTAAAGATTTATTATGATATTTTATCAATTTGAGGATCTATTTAAATTTGGATCATCACCATTTTTTTAATTTCAATTACTTATACTCCCTTTTCCATGATGAAATCATATTTATAGTTGTAAATAAATTTGTTCTAGTGGTTTTTAGAACCTGTAATTGATCCTACATCAAGTGCACTTAGTTTAGAGAGGAATTTAGATTTATATAAAGGTTCATCCCAAGAATCCAAGGTCCCACACATGGGTATGTTACCATTCTTACACTGAATCAAATGATGACCAAACAAGTGTCAGTTTCATGTGAAAATAGTAGGAAAGTCCAATAATACAACTCTAATAACCATAAAATGAGAAGGATTAATCCCATAACCTTTTGGATTTTTTTTAAAACTCAAATAAATATAACTAAGGTTAATCAATTATAATATTATATATCATAATACTAAGAAAAATGATAAAATATATAGCACAGTAGAATTATGGTGATATACAAGGTTTTTTAATAAATATAAAAATTAGGTTTAATGTTAGTGGAACAAATAAATTAATTTATAAGAATATAATATTTATAAAAATCATAAAAATGGCTAACCCTAATATGGAAAGGTTCATGTAAGGAAATATAGGTTCACTAAAATGTAGTATGGTAAATTATTTCTAGGATAATAACACTAGACTAAACCGTATTGATCAATGTGTTAATCAGATATGAATAAAATATAAATGTATAATAGTTAAAAAAACCTAAAATAATTAAATTAAAATATTTATATTTAATAGGATGGGGTTATTAAATAAATACCAAATTTATAGAAAAAAATGTGTTTTTAAAGCATGAAATTAGGTGAAAAAAGTTTTAGAGATAAGCTGAGAGAAGGCCCAAAAATATGAAGTGAATATAAATTAATTATAGTGCATTTGTATGCTCATGGTTGAAAGAGAAGAAGTATAACTATATTTTTTCTCACATAAAATTGAAAAATGGCTTCTTCCACCACTTTTTCTCTTTAAAATCATTGATCACTTTATTTCTACTCTTTATATTACTTCTAGAAATCCTCCTACTTCCTTATAATCCAAATCAACATGTATCACCTTGATTTTTTTTGAAATGAGGCACCTATAATGAGCCTACCTTAGTAAGAACCATATTCTTTAAAAAAAATTAAAATTAGTAGTTAATATAATCCAATACATAATCTAGTGAAATATGAATATCTCGACCCTTATCATTATCATTATCAATGATGCAAGCCAATAATATAGTTTATATATTATTTTAATAATACTTAAATTATATTTTTATAAAAATGGTGTCCTTATAATAATGTAATCAATTTATTTTATTCTTAAATAGATGGATTATTAATTCATGTCTATGTGTCTCAAATGTATCAATACACTCATGTCTTTATTAACTTCTTGAATTCAAATTTGGATCATATTACCATGTAAAACAAAATATAAGATGTAATAAATGATTGATAAATGGGAACAAAAAAAAGGATGTCTAAAGGGGGATGCAATGTAGGAAAGGACTAGGAATGTTGTGGTACATTCCTAGTTAAACAAGGATAATTCTAGTGCAATCCATGTCAAGAGCTATGAGTGTACTACTTTGCTCCTAGAAAAACACTTGAAAAACAAAACCTAAAAGGGAAAAAAATAAATAAAGTGTGTGTGAGAGAGATAAAACATGTATTTTCTTGGTTGAAGATAAACATTTTGGGTTAAACCTAGTTTTTCATGGGAATACTTAAAATATTTACTAGAATAGAATGCTTATGGGGATAAATCAATTTTTTATAAAGACAATGCATATGATATTTGACAAGATTGGTTTTCTTGGATGTGAATTTATTTTTTATATATTTTTTAAAATGGTACACATATCATATTAAATAAGATGCATATACTAATTAATGTATATTAAAAATATCTAATAATCAAATTTTAACTATAAATTATAGATAATAACTATATTTTTTAAGAGATTAAAGTAATTTTCTTGGGCATAAATCATTTTTTGTGATAGTAGATCAATTATATTACAACTAGATAATTTTTTATGGGTAGATTTATTTTTGAATTGTGTTAGGTAGCATTATTTATAATAGGGGTACCTCAAATGCTCATTAGGGTAACTATAATGTTTGTGTGGGTAGATTGAATTATTGAATATTATAGAGTTATTAAGATCAATTTTTAATTAAGATGGAATAGATATGATATTAAATAATATAAATATTATTTGGGTTCATTTTCATGTTTTAACATTTTATTTAATATTGGTTAATAGAAATTGTTATCACTCAAAAGTTCACCCTTACAAGAACGTGTGCCTGTTCTCACTCTTGTTGATACAATGGAAACTCTTCAATGTGTGGGTGACCTTATGTTGGAGATAATATATATATATATATATATATGAATTATTTTTTATATTTTTTACAATCATCCACTTATATTTAAACTCTCTTAGATAGTGTTTTCTTGACTAGAAAAAGGGTAGGAACAATGCTAAAGTTGAAGATGAGAATGAAAACTAAAAATTAGGGTGATGCACCAATATTAAGGTCAATTATTTATATAATTGTCACACTTTGGAAGATAAATAACCTAAAAAAATTTAATTTAATCTCAAACAATTACTCTTACATCAATATTTCACACAGAGGTCTTGACAAACACACACTAGCTTGGAAGGACTAAACAATGGTTGAATTCACTTCTAGATTAGGTAGAAATTAGGTTTAAACACTCTATATGACTTTAAATAATTATAATTTTATGAATAAAGGTGAATAATTTAGACATAAACATAATAAAATCAATCATTAAGTAAGTTCTATCAATGAATATTAAGCACACACTTCATGAACAACATGAAAATGAAGGAAAATTCAGCTCTTTATTACTTCAAAGATGATGTACTACAAATTTTGGAAAATTTTAAATAATACAAAATAATTATATAATAATAAAATTCTCCAAATGAGAATACATAAAAAAAAAATAGAATCAATAAGAGAAGAGATAAACAACTAGTCCACATAAACAACTAGCTCTTTATTAGTCCACATGCAAACTCAATTTCACACCTAGTTCCACTAAAATTTTAATTTAACCACCATATTAACATTCCAATTTAAAATTAAAACATAATATTTTGAGATTAAACCTTTTTACCTTTGATTATGGAGTATTAGAAGGGAGAGATAAGTTATAAAATTCAAAGTTTCTTCATGCATGCTTTTGATTGTCTCTAGTCTTAAAGAGATTGATTATCTCAAGTTATCTCCTTGTTAAAAGTTTAAAATATTTTTGATATTATATGGATCTTGAATTTTTACTTAGATTAATTTTATTTTATATTGTATTTTTGACTTGACTTATCTTGACTTTTAACTTAGAGTTTGACTAGAGCTACCTTACTTTCATCTTGCATGCATGTTTAACTTCTTGAGTTTCTAAAATTAGCTCCAAAGGGGAATAGTAGGTGAGAGATTTCATGTTGAATTTAAAAGAATACTATTGAATAAAAATAGGTCCTAAAATCTTAACCAATAATTCAAATCAACTTTTCCACTCTTACATGTTTGAAACTCCATTTTTCTAGGGTTCTTTGAAGGCTTCTTCCTATTAACTAGACCTTTTCTAAATTTAGCTCAAATAAGGGGCATAAAAAGAGAGAGAGAGAGAGAGAGAGAGAGAGAGAGAGAGAGAGAGAGAGAGAGAGAGAGAGAGAGAGAGAGAGAGAGAGAGAGAGAGAGAGAGAGAGAGAGAGAGAGAGAGAGAGAGAGAGAGAGAGAGAGAGAGAGAGAGAGAGAGAGAGTCATTTACTAATAAACCATTAAAATACACTAAACACAAGATTTTAGGAGGCATTAATTCAATCTTATTCATTCAAAACAATCAAGTACAAGTTTTTTTATGAGCATGATCTTACCAAAAATAAAGCTAAGGATTGTTTCAAATTCAAATCATAGGCTTACATATAGTGAATTGAGAGAGAGAGAGAGAGAGAGAGAGAGAGAGAGAGAGAGAGAGAGAGAGAGAGAGAGAGAGAGAGAGAGACGGATACCATGTTTAATTTTTTTATTTATTCATGAAATATATTTATTAAGAGTGTAGTTGATGTTGACAACTATATCTCTCCACATTAGTTTTTGTGGATAAGCCCATCTTATGTAGATTAGGAAAGCTTATTAAATTCATCATGAAAACCTATAAATTAATTATTTTTAATTATTTTAATATATAATTATTTTAAATATTGTTATAAAATTATCACCATGGTTTCATATGCTTGTAAACAAAATTTCAACGCCAAATTTTAGTTACAACCTCCAAAAAATGCCATTTTATGCTCTTTAGGCCTCAATAAACCTTGATTTGGATTAGGGAGTATAAAATGAGTTATAATCCTCAAAATAAACTCATAATACTTTAATTTTATGTGTATAAATGGTACATACTTGGAAAAGTTTGAAAATCTCCAAAATTCTTCACCAAACTTCTAAAGAAAAATTCACAAATATGCCTCTTTGTTGCCCATAGAGTGACTTAGATGTGTTTTTATGAACTAAACCTATTTTTATTTAATTATAATGAATTAATACTCTTATAATAATTATAAATACTCTAAAATCATGTTTTTTCCATTGTAAGGACCTGAAACACTCATTTTTAACTCCATTTGTGAGCAACTTAATGAGAGAACCCTAATTTCCTTCATTAACAAACATGTATTTTTGAATTTTATATCTCATAAGGTAAAATAAATATTTTAAAATTATTTTATAAATTAAAATACATGAAAAAATACTATCATGTCAAATTTTAAGATATTTCATTTAATAAAACTCAATTTATGCACTTTTTAGTATTTCCTAGCTTACACAGTTTCATTTCTGAATGCCTATAGGTATGTGTTTTTCCACTATTTTATTTTTATGAGTCATAAATACAAAATTATTTTTTAATTATTACCTTAAATAAACCATATCATCTTTAAAATAATTGGATATGATCAAACACTTAAGCCTCTCGAAAATGTCTTTTCTAACTGTCTCTCTTGTTTACTTACAACATTGATACCTGTACCTTTGCCTTTATCTAGTTTTTTCCAAGAAATTTTGATTGAGAAAGGTTTATTAATGAAATTTATTCACAATAATATCTAAAACCAATTTTTTTAACAAATAACTAAAAAATGCAAATGTATTGCCTAAAATTAAGCCATTGGGATTTAATAACGATTTTTAACACCTTTTCTTCTTAATTAATGTTCATAAAGTTAAACCCATGTAACCTAAAAAAATACATGTAATATGTTTCCATAACTTCCCCTAATACCATTAAAAACAACTCTTCTTCTTGTTCATGTACTGATCATTCAAAAATTACCTTCACTAGATTGAAATTTTGACCAATGAATTGTTCTTAAGCATGGGTTTGTCCTGATAAAGGTTGTATAATGTTTTGGAGAAATTTTTTAAAGAAATTTTTTAAATATTTAATACATAAATTTATTCTTCTTTAACATATTCAAAAAATAAATTTTGACCAATGTTGGTAAAATTATCAACATTATTGGTGACTTTATTGAGATATTTGCTTGCTAAACACTCAAGACCAGTATCTCTATCCATTGAGATATGGATTTATGAAAATATAATCAAATATGAAATTAAAAATTCCCTAAATCAATTAAAAAACATGTTCATAATTACTTATTTAATTAAAAAATATAATAACTACCAACTAAAAAATGTGTAAGATAACACTTAGAGGAATGAACTAACTAAAATTATGAACAGAACATGTGGATAAAAACACTTAGAGGAAAGTGAAATCTAACACTATTATGTAAAAAAAATAACTTATTTTATAAATTATTCTTAATATGAATCCAATTTATTGGTATTGGGACCTATTCACCATCTATCTTCTCTAGTTGGAAGGAATTATGAGGCTTTCAACATGAGATCATGTAAGGACCAATTTGAAGTGAGTCAAACTTTGTGTCTTCTTAGTTTTTCTCTATCTTCATCCTATTTATGAACCAAGTCACCTTCTTTGAAGATACTTGAAGATTCTCTTTTATAAAATGTTGTATTTACCTATGATTTATTCATCTCTATAGATAATATGTAATGATTTTTGAGTTCCTATAAATCCATAAGTTTAGCATATCTCACCTCCATAGGATCATTGTCCAATAATTCTAGCTGATGCATTAACTCCAAAGAAGGGAGCTCAAATGAGATTGGCAATTTAGATTTTCTCCCATACACTAGATTTTAGGGTGAATTGGACATAGACCTCTTGAAGGTGATCTTATTATCCCATAAATTTGATTTTAAATTCAAATACCAAGTCCTTTGATTATATTTAATGGTTATTTTAATGATCTTAAACAAGTTTTTGTTAGTAGAATCAGCAAGGCCATTGCCTTGTGGATAATAATTAGAAGAAGTGATGATATAAACACCATTTTGGATATCCCATTAAATTATTTTATCCCTTAAAAATACCATATCATTATATAAAATTATAAGATAAAGAACATCAAACCTTGTGAGAAAACATTCATAAAAGTCCAAGACACTAGATTCATTTTCTTCTTTCAAAGCCAATTCTATCCATCTAGAGAATTAATCTATGGCTATTAGAATCCGTTTTTTTCTCAAGTTCTAAGTTGTATTGATAAGTCCAATAAATTCCAAACCCCATTTGATAAAGGGTTGACCTACTGAAATGTGTTGAAGAAGTAGGTCAGTAAGATTTTCCTTTCCTACAAACAATGCACACTTCTTGCATGTCCTTACCCAAGCACGAGAATCAATGAATATGTTTGGCCAATAATATCTACTCTTAATGATTTTTAGGGATGTTTTTATTTTTAAAAATTTGCCTCCAACTTATCCATCATTAAATTATTCAAGTAATATTTTAAATTGACTTAGCTCTATGCATCTTAATACATGACATTAACATTTTTTTTTTAACAATACACTATCGATAAGTATAAAATGAATATATTTTATCCTGAATTACATTCTATTTGAACCACTTAAATTTTTAAGATACATACCACTTTGAATTTACATTATCATATCTTGAAACTAACTTTATGAAGGTGTATTATTAGCTATAATATCTTCATCATTCAAGACCAAAAATACCTCTTTGATATCCTAAAAATATTGAGCTAAGTTCTCACATAACCCTTTGCTTCTAATCAGATTAGTTACCTTTATTTACACATCATATTCCATGACCCTTTTTATCCATCCTACTCTCTTTTAAGTTATGTCCTTATTCAACAAGAACTCCTTGATGCTAGGATGGACAACCACCACATGGATTTTGTTGTTAAACATTTTGAGACATTTGATTATGGAAATCACATGCTTCTCAACAAATGTGTACCTTATTTCATACTCTTCAAAGCCTTAGGTAAATAATACTTAGCTACTAAAAACCTTATGATTTTTTTTTGTGTGTTAATATTCCTAAAATTATATAAACATTAGTATATGTATAAAACACAGAATCCTTTGAAAAAATAGGATTGATAAGAGTGGGAGCAGTAGCATTAGCTTTCTTTATTTTCTCAAAACTTTTCATATCTTGCTTGGTCTAAGTAAAATTATTATTTTACTTTATCATAGTTGTAAGAAGCCTTGATGAACTTAAAAAAATAGATATATAACTCATTATAAAGTTAATCTTGCAAAGGAAACTTTGAAATGATTTATTATGATTAGGAAAGGACAAAGAAAGAATAGAATCTATTATTTTTGGATCAATACCCAAACCATGCTAAGAAAGAACATGACCAAGAAGTTTACCTTTATGTACTATAAAAACACATTTTTTTGGGTTATATGACACTCCATATTGCCTACATATCTCAAATACCTATTTAAGATGAAGCATGTGATGACTTATAAGCTGTGAAAAAAATGTAACATCATCAAAATATATTAAAACAAACCTATTGATCAAACCTTGAAATGCCATATCCATGGCTCTTTGGAATATTGCTCTTGTATTAGACAACCCAAATAGAATATTTCTATATTTAAAGGTTCTCCACTTGGTGGTGAAGGATATTTTGAATTGATCCTCTTCCTTCAAAATTATTTGGTTATATTCACTATAACCATATAATAATGAAAACATTTTCAAACCAACCACTAATTATAGTATTTGTTCAATTTATGGTAAGGGATAGTGGTCCATGAGTGAGGCCTTGTTCAAGTCATGAAAATTCACACACAATATGATTTATCGATTTTTATTCATCATGGGAAAAATGTTATCCATGCAAGTGAAATGCTTGATGGAAAAGATGATAGTTTATTCAATCAACTTGTGAAGATCTATTCTCATCAAAGGTTGTAAGTTTGGGTTAATTGGTCTTCATCTTTGCCTCATTGTTTTTTTATATTCTTATAATTAAATTGTGAGTTGATAAAAAATAGGATAAAATCCTTTTAAATAAATGTAATCCCATGTAAACACATCAGTAAACTCTCTATATAAATCAATAAAGGAATCTTTTTGAGCTTGAGAGAATACTTTACCAAGTTCGAAAACTTTTCCATTGACTATGTCAATGCTTGCATAATGTTATTATTTCGTAAATAAATAATATTTTTAAATTATTAACTCATCATACATACTATAAATATTATTAATTAAGACAAAACCCTTTGGTAACTTTTTGGACTTGTGCTGAACTATTTGATTAGCATACTACTACAAAAGTTTTTACTGATTTCTAGAAAATAATTCAACCTCTTCTTGTAGGAAATGAACAACTTGATCATCATCTTAAAACATTTTCCAATTAAAATATTTATCAATAATATATTTTATTACCAAAATATTAATGTATGGTTGAGTTTTATCATTCTTTACATTAATTGGAATGTCAAATTTTGCTTCAATTGAAGCCAATATATATGCATGCTTATTGTTCTCTTTAGGTACTGATTATATGTCAAATGTATCAAAATATTGCAAAAAATCCTATAATATATGTTTTTATTATTTTAATAATGTATATTTACATACATTCAGCCCTTTTATTTTATGTACCACAAGCTCACTATCTCTAAATGCCTATCAAAGGTTAGTTCCTATCTTTCTATCCCATTGCAAACCATGAACTAAAGCCTCATATTCTACCACATTATTAGAGAATGTAAATTGAAATTTTATAGAAGAAAATTAATTTTTTTAGAGGATGAAATGAGCATAATAATATACCATGCACCATTCTTATTTCATGATCCATCAAAATAGAGTTTGCATAAACCATAATTTAGCTCACCTTCTTTGTATAAAGCTAGAATTTGTACACCATCCTCATGAAAATAGTAAAATACAAGTCATTCCTCTATCATATTGTAGGGATAATGATCATGGGTATTAGTATCAATTTTATAAAGAAAAAAATAAGGTACACCATCAAGATATGATTTTGTTTCTGCTTCATTATCTTGCTCTACTTCATCCGAGATGACACAATTAGTATTAACAATACTAGGCATGTATGGTTTTATATGAAAATGTGAAATAGGATAAAAATGAATTATAAATTTTAATCCATAAATATTATAAAAATTAGGTATGTCTAATTATTTTAAATATACCCACCTATATTTTAAGAGAAGTCATGTGATAATCACATAGCAAAATATGGATGAAGATCCACCACCACCACATCTTGCTAAATAGTCAAATTTAGGAATGAATGAAGTGTTGATTTTAGATACTTAATTATACATATTGTCTTTTTTGGAGATCCATAAATTTTTAAAAAACCCTTAGTGTTTGGTTCATATACCAAACCCAAGTTATCTGCAATCTATTTTGGCATTACTATGATACTTTATCCACTATCAGCCATGCAATTATGAACTAGTGTATCATAAAAAATATAGAAAAGATAAAAATGAGGTTTATTACTTGGTTTATTATAATATTTAGTGAAATTTACCCCTTTATATACCTATTATTCTTGTTCCTTCTCTTTCTAATCCAAATTTTCTAGAACCACACTTTCCTTCTCTCATCATTTTATAGATAAGTTAAGGCTTGAAAGCTCATGTATAAGTGTATCGTTTAGTCCTAAAATTGAAAATAAATCCCATAGTCATTATAATGTTTTATTTATTCATATGGTATACTATGTTAAAGGAGGAACTCCAAACTTTGGTTGTACCTTTGGAGTAATATGATGCTCTTTTGCTTGAGGCACTTGGTAAAGCTTTATTACTTCAACATGCTAATATTTTTGAGTTAAAAGGGTAAAATATGATTGTTAATACTTTTATAAATCATATTAGGAACATTTTAATCATGAATTACCTCTTGGGGCTCATCTATAAACCTTCTCTCAATTATTTTAATGGCTACAACATTTTTTTTTTAATTTTCTAGGCTCACAAATCTGATTTACTACCACATAATCATCAACTTGGAAATCAACCAAGGTTGCATCTGGTTTTAATTTTCCATGATTCACTTACCATTGTTTCATCATATATTAATTATGTTTTAGTTATTTATGAAAGGCTTCCTCTTGTTTGATTTAATGAATTGCCATATTTTATGATATTGAAGGTTAATTTTGCACATCATTAGTAATAGAAGGCTTCCAAGTTGAATATTGCATAAAATTATTTTATACTAGAAAAAGGGCTTTAGTTGAGGAAGGAACATTAGGATTAATTATATTATATGGTCTGGCTGGTATAATGGCTCCTTGATCTTGATATAGAGGTTTATTATCTCTATAGCCTTGGCAAGGAGGTCTTTGTTTTATATATGGCTGATATGTGAGGTGATCAGGTGCTTGATATCACCTATTGGATTGATATTATTTCCTCTTTAGTTGAAATAATTCATTAGAAATTTATTCTAGCATACCTTTTAGTTCACCAAGCTCACTAGATTAAATATGGGGAGCTTAAACTTAACTTGAGGGGCTAGAATTAGGGTTATTGATGGTGATTGAAGAGGTAGAATAGGATAAAATTCTGTAAAAAATGGAATTATAGGACTAGGTGAAAGTTTAACAACTTTATTTAGACTATTTTTAGCTCTAATGTCAACCTCATAGGCATTTGGGAGTGTCCTACCACCCATGGACTGAATCATAACTAAAATATCAAAATTTTAGGCTCTTGAGAATATAAGAATGTATATTCAGGAGATGGACTAATATTGAGAGGTATTATATTTGATGTATTATAAAATATAAGATTTAAATCATTCATAAATTCATGTGGTTCTCTCTTGATAGTAGTGATTTGCTCAACAAAGGATAAATGATCTGATTTAACTTCAAATTGTCTACAAAATACTACACCCAAATCATCCCAACTAGAAATGGAGTTCAAGAGAAATTTACTATACCATTTTAATTACTTTCCCTTAAAGGATGTATAATGTAAATGAATGGAAACATTCTGTTGAGTAACATGGTGTAAAGAACACAAGTTGTCCACATCTTTGATATGTTGTATGGATGTGGTTTGATATTCACCTATAAAATATGGTATAGTTTTGAGTGTTGAGGTTATAATATCATCATATTGGGCCAAATTGAGAGGGATTCCATCATATAAGGGAAAAAATACCTGGTTCCTTAGCATAACCATGATTGAAATTGAAGTCGTTTGAACAACAAGATAATTTGGTAACTGAAATAGCCCTATAGGATATGGAATTGTTCTCAAAAACCTTTTTCTTCTATTAGAATACTTAGATAATTTAGAAAATTTAAATGGGTTACCTCTAATTTCAAACCTTGTAGTGACATTTGGCATGAAATTAATATCTCTTACTATTACAAATGTATTTTTTAGCTTCAATAGGTGTCCCATTTTTATTTATCCATAATTATGAGTATAATCCACTACAAATTCATCAATACAAATCATGTAATATATATATATATAACATAATTCTTGTTAATTATTTTTATTTTTTTCCCCAAAACATCCATTTATATTACAATAAAATGAAATTAAACAATGGACTATAAAATAACTAAACACACATACATAATTCAAGAAAAAAAAAAGTCATAAACATCATAAGAGACACAAGTTACCTTGGAGAAACTCAAGGAGAGAAAAATCTATAAGAGTGAGGGGATACATCCTCTTGACAATATATATTTATTTGTTATAAGTTACTACCATTAATTTCATTCATGAAAAAATTTATAATTCTTTCTCAAAAACATATATCAATTACCACTTGGTTTTGTAAAAATTTCCTCCACAGACCTCAACCCAAACACCAACCCAATTAAGAATAATTATAGAATAACATCAACTAAGTAGATGGAGAACCATTATATTTATTTACTCCCAACAATGCTCAATAATTTAATGTTTAATTACCTTTCCTTTATTATAATCCAATACATATGCAGAGTTGAAGAGGCTCATAAAAGGATATAAAAAAGAACAATAATGGGATATTGGAATGTTTGAAACCATTCATCTACATATCTCTTAGACAAAAGGGAAACCACAACTTCTTTTAGGGAAGACCTTCCACAACCATTTCACAACTATTTGTAGATTATATTTTGTGATTATATAGTACCTTAGTCTTTTACACATGTTAAACTAAGACCTTGCATGTTCCTCTTAGTTATACACATGCCATGATTCTGTAAGACTTGCATTTTCTCTATCTTATGCCCCTTAGCCTTTTCTTTAGTTTGAAAAATATTATATTGATGACACATACATTCATCTTTCCCATAATTATTAAAATTTACTTATCTTAAAACTCTACAAGGTTTGAACCTGTACTTATTTTTCTACTCCCTAGACACTATCATTCAGGATAGATAGTAGCATTGATGTTGTTATCCTACCCTAATGTAAGTGTATATCACCCTAAAGTCATCTAATATATAAATTAAAAGTATTAATATGGTTGGTTTAAGTGTTTTAGTGTGGGTTATTACTCCAAATAGATTGATATAAATACAAGATCTACCCTCATTCATTCCTCACCTAGTAATCAAACCAAAGAGACTAATCCACTTATCAAAATTAATCTATGAATCATTCAATTGATCAATGCTTTCCTATTTACATACCAATAATAGGTAAAATATATCTACAATTTTGAATTACTAAAGGAGTATTCATAATGTCTTATTTGACTATTTACAATTTATGTCACTATTATAATTACATTACCCACATTGCATGATTAACACAAAGCCAACACATAGGAGATAAATACATGGGTCTAACACCCTATTCTAGAGTATTAGATAAGTAAACAATGTACTTTAATATTGGGATCATTGGGACCAACTTGAAACCATGTTACCACTCACCCATTTTCTCCAAGATCACATTGAATATGTAAATCTAGGATTTTTCCATTTTAGGAGTGACATTCCATGACTGAGATCTGAATACACCAAAATGAAGGTAAAGCCAAAATTATAATTATATAGGTAGTTACATACTATTTAAATAGATATTTAATATAATACATTAGCATAAAGCTTGGATAATATCATCAACATAACTATCTAGGATTGATGAACTATTTAGATAGCCAAAGACACTAGATCTAGAATCTAATAATTATTCTATAACTATTTTCCTGCCTAATTTCAACCTAGTCAAGACCTAGATCTACATTACCATCAGAATAAGATAATTACATTAATTATTTATCATTTAGATATATAGCATAGTTTTACATTATATTTTAAACTTATATCAAATCTAATATAATTAGTTTATGGTACATCTAAGTTTAGCATTTAATTGTCCTATTATAGAACTAATATTCACCCTTGTACCTTATCATTTCTATATTATTAATCCTATCTACCCAACATTATTCTTAGCATAATTAGGGTTGAACATTTGGTTAACTGTACACATTTAAATTTAATTTTTTATTATTCCTAAGGTTTTAAACTACTTAGGGTTTTAGATTGATGTTCTTTTTAATTTCCTATTGGTACTATTTTCCATGAAAGATAGGTGTAACTCTATATTAGGGGATGTGTTTATTAAACATTTTGACATTACCCTCAACCCATATAATATGTATCAAACCAATGAGGGATATCATACCTTGGATCATGATGATACCCATATTGAAAACAAATAAAATGAAGCTAAAGTTATCATAGAAGAGGATTCTAGTGATGAAAATTAGGAAACAAATGAAAACGAGAAAGTAAACCATGATAAATTGCATGTTATTTCAATGTTTTATGTGAACATTTGAAAAAAAACTTAAGATATTGATAAGATATTAAAAACTATAATTGAAGAAAAAAATTCAAAAACTTTAGCGGATACATCCCTCCCTTGAACACACTATAACTCAATACATATAATCAGGGCACGAATTATGTGTTTAAACCTTTGTTCCATGAAAATAATATTACTAAATCTACCATATAATTACCAATGTTTTAACTAAAATAATAATTTAAATCTATATTACTACTCAAAACATGTTTTCATCCCCTTTGGAGACTACTCAAATTGATAATCTAAATTCCATTGGGTCTACAGTTTAAACACTCCTTCAAGTAATAAAGATCTTAGAGGATAGCATTACATATATTGAACAAAAAATTTAAAATCCCATCATGCTATACATTCATAATATGTATTGCATAACCCTCTTGAACTTGAGATCTATTTACACCCTTTTCCAACTATATTTATATCACCTAAGTCCATATTTTATGGTGATAAGGGTGATCTAGAGCAATACCTTCAAACCTTTTATGTAGCATGCCTTGACTATGCATATAATGATAAAATTTTGACCAAATTATTTCCAAAGAACCTTAAAGACTATGCTTTGAGGTGGTTTTATGACTTACCTATCTAATATATGAAATTATTCAAACCTCTTACAAATCAATTTTTTGGCACACTTTTATATTAGCATTATCAAAAAAGTTTCCTATGCCCAAATTGTAAAGATCAAACAAGGAAACAAATAACCTATCAATGAACATGTCTTGAGATATAAGACAATGTTAGCTAGAATAACCAATCCCATGGCTGATAAATAGTTATAATACATATTCAAGAAAAATTTTCTTGATCCTTTATATGATTTCATTTATTTTTCAAGAAGTTACAAACTTTTTATGAACTATGCCTTGTTGTATGGGACCATGAAATGAAGCTTATATCATTAAATAAGCTCAATAATGTGGAAATCACACCAACTACATCTAAATCTAGTAATAATTATATGGTCAAACCAAGTTATATCTAAAATATCTTGAGCCTAAGAAATAAATAACCACCATGGCTAATGTAGTTTCACATTAGCTTAATCATCTTGTTTTATCTAATACACCAAGGAGATAGTTTTCACATTTACCTAAGCTTCATACTTCATTACTCCCATGGTCTATAGAGTGTTATATTATATATCTCCTAGATACTATAGAGGTTGATATAAATAGACCTCTACCTAAAGGATATGATGCACATGCTTATTGTAACTATCACCAAGGCCCTAGGCATTCTATAAATAAATGTTTTACCTTGAATCATAAGATATTTGACCTCATTGATTACCAATAGATTACATCTAATGATCCTTTAAAGGAATCCCATTCACAACTTAGTAATAACCACACACAAAATATATTTAACAATCATTTACAAGACCATTATAAGAAGGAACCAAAAGTCCAAATGAAATATAATTCGCATACTCTTCCATCACACTATGGACACCCACTAGATGGGGTTATTGGTAATTACATGTGACATATAACTCATGTGGTTTAGAAATCTTTCGTTTCCTTTAATTATAGTAAAATTAATGATGATGAATCTAATCTTAATTATTTATTCATTTGATCATACCCTAATAAACACCATATACATAGTATTATGATTGATAATGGTGAAGTAAAAAATGTTTTAAGCATGAAATTAATTATATATTTAGGTTATACTCATCATGCTTTACACCCCTCTACTAGATCAGTCAGAGCATTCAATGTGAAATCCTAGAAGGTTCTTGGTGAGATTGATTTACCTTTACATTTTAGTCTTACACATATGGTTACTACTTTATAAGTTATACCTTGTATAGGTGTTTTTGACATATTGTTAGGATAACCTTGGATACACTCTTTTAGTAGTACCTTATATAATGTATGGGTGTGTTAAGTATATTCATTCAAATCAGGTAATTATAGTTTTTGGTGTTCTATATGAGCATCCACTTGAACAAGATAAATTTATACCTAGGTAGTGAGTTATCAAGCCTGATAAGGTTAATCCAATGTAAAAGGGTAAGCAACAGACAATCCCATTTACTAGTTATCTAGTAATCAAGATAAACTTATTCTCAAAGATAGATAGTGGGTTCCATAGAATCCTCATCTTATATACACCATATTCAAATATCTAGAGCACATAAACATGTTCCTACTATTGCTATTATAGATAAACTATAGAGTACATAGAGATGGGTTGCATGAACCCCTATTCCTTATATTGGTACTTCATGATCTTAGATTCATATTATACATAAGTTGAGTATAATTAATACTACATGACATATGTTTCACCTATACATACTCCTTGGTAGTACCACTAGTATATTACAATAGGTTTTGAGTGATGAGATACCTAAGACCATCCTTACCAAAACATTTTTAGCACAAACATGTTCTATTATCTCATTTTATTCTATGTGTTAGTTCCATGTTAAGGGATAACATATTAGTTATTTATGCATACACATTTACAGGCATACATAGATACATGATTGTATGCACCTATGGGTGTTGGAATTTCCATCTACTCACATCATTAAGACATTGAGGAAATCCATATTATATGATATTTATACCTCTAGGTTATATAATTCTATGGTCACATCACATAATCATGATTAGGCTCTTATGTACTTACACATGACTTATCCATTCTTATATCTTGCACATGGTAATTGATATGATATACACTTGACATTTTTTATCACAAAATTGATTCATGAGATAATATGATATGTTCATGTTGGTTTCTTATGATTTTAATTTATACACTTTATTGAGTATTTTTCCTTGCTCTTATCTTTATTCTTTAAGTATTTGAATATGCTCCATTTTCTGTGGCATGAGTGATTACATTTGCCTTCTTGGACATTTTAAAATGTCATTACATATTGTATAGACATTTGAATATCTCGTTTATTTATTTTTGGAAATTTGACTAAGTCATGTTCATATGATTTTATGGCATTTGAACATGCCCCTTATTTGTGGTCTCCTTAGACCATTGCCTTTTGACTTACTTTTGAGTGCTCTTATGTGTGTGATTATTTACTTTTTGATTTTGTACCATTAATATATAGATATTAACATGATATTTATCATACATATTAGTCCTACATGTTATCATATTGGTTCTATATGCTTCAATGAAACATTTACCTAAGCACATTTTTCTACATGATTGATGGTTCAGTCAAAAAATATACAGCTATATGGTCATATTCTTATTTTGAGGCGAGGTAACTACTAGTTACTATTTTTACCACACCTTAATGGGGGGATATCATAGGGGCCATGTCATATGGACATGGATTCCACACATTCATATTTTTCATATTTAAAGGGGGCATTCTTTGGAAGCATGTTATCCACACTCATTCAATATTTGATACTTATATCAATTTGTAGATTCAGTGTAGGCATGTCATATGGATATGGATTCCACATATTCATAATTATCAAGTTCAATGGGGTCATTCTTTGGAATCATGTTATCCACATATTTATTTAGTATTTGGTACTTATATATATCAGTTCATAGATTTAATGGGGGCATGCTTTGGAAGCATGTTTTCTACACTTATTCAGCATTCAATATACCTAGTTTATAGTGGGAAAATGTTTTAGAAACATGCCCTCCATATTGGTACTTATATTAGTTTCATATTTCTCCATATATATTATGTTCATGATTTGAAATCATGTCCTTTATGCTTACACAATTATCCAAATTGGAAAAACACACAATTATATGATTCGTATTCATAGTTGTGGAAGAATTATATACATTGGTACCATTATATAAGTGATAATTATTTATAGGGTTATAAGTGAAAAAACACCAAATCTCCTTCAATAAAATTCCTCTGACTATAGTGCTACTCAGATTATTTTTTCATCCTATTTTTAGCCACAACCAATTTTTCATTAAGGACTTGAAGCACTTCCTATTGGTATTGAAGATAATCCTCAACCACACAGGCTTTGGAATGACCCTAAAAATAAGATTTATTAGAAGGTGGGGGTAGCCATAGATTGCCTCAAATGGTGTCATCTTTATCACTGTGGAAATGACATGTTATACCACCATTATACCTATGAAATCCACTTGGACCATTGTGATTTTTCTTCTGATGCAAAATAACGTAGGTATCCTTTAAGACATTTATTCACAATTTTAGTTTGGCCATCTAATTATCGATGATAAGATGAATTATGGGTATGTTTTATTCCCCACATGGAAAATAGTCTAGTTTAAAATATTCTAGTGAAGATAGGATCATGATCACTTATAATTATTTTTAGAATGTCATGGATTTTTTGTACCTTTTTCATGAATAATTATGCCATGGTACTAGCTTGAAATGGATGATAAATCCCACAAAAATGTGCATACTTGGTGAGTCGATCCACAAACACTAATATCATGTCCATGTTATTTTATTTAGGTAGGATTTTATTGAACTCCATTGATATTTATTCCCAACATTTTGTTGGAATGGATGATGGTTGTAAGATACCTAAGGTATTAACCATTTCTCTTTTATTTTTTTGACATATCAAACATTTTGCCACAAATTTATATATCTCCCCCTTAAGGTGAAGCTTCCCCAAAAAATCATTATTTATACAATGATAAGTCTTTAAGAACCATAAATGTCCTTTTATGGGTGAGTCATGAATTTGAGATAAGCTCCCAGATTTCAATTCTAAATTTTTACACAAAATGATTCTATCTTTGTAACATAATGAGTCTCTTTTCCAAACATACTTATCTATATAATATAAGTTCTCTTACAATTTTTGTATGAGTTTCTTGGTTGGAGTGTATTTTTTCCAATCTACCCATGATGCTTCTACCCATTCAAATTATAGTAAATAAATAACATAGAGTTTTGTTTCCTCTACTTCCTATCAAGAAAGTGCATCAGCTACAATATTCTCTTTTCCTTTTTTGTAAATAATTTCAAAGTTATATCCTAGCATCTTTGTGACCCATTTATGTTTTTCCTATGAATATATTCATTTCTCCAAAAAATGGTATAGATTCTCATGATGTATATTAACTTTGAAATGTCTTCCCATGAGATATTGGAACAATTATTTAACTATGTGAATTATTACTTACTTTTCTTTCTCATATGTGGGCCTTACCAAGTTATTTTTAATTATTAACTCTCAAATTATAAGGGATGCCCTTATTTCATTATTACTAACCCATTTTTATGTCCACAAGAATCACATTCTACCATAAATTTCTTAGAGACGTCTAGTGTATCTAGCATAGGCATGGAAGTAAGACATTATTTCAATTGTTGGAATGTTTCAGTGGCTAATTTTGACCATGAAAATTAATAATTCTTCAATAATTTTATTAAGGTGTTTCTATACAAGAATAGTTGTGAACAAATATTATTTATTAGTTCATTAGACCCAAAAATCCTCTTAAACCTTTCATATTTTTAGGTTTTAGCCATTCTTTGACAATTACAATCTTCTTAGGGTCCATTTTAACACCTTCATTTGATACCACATGTCCTGATTACTCCACTTCCTTCACTCAAAAAACAAATTTATATTTATTTTCATAAATTTTATGGTCTTCCAATTCCTTTAATATCTTGTCTACATGCTGCAAATGTTCTCCCTTTATTTTACTAGAGATTAATATGTCATCAAAGAAAAGCAATGTGAACTTATGAATAAATGGGTAGAAAACTAAATTCATGAGGCTCTAAAATGTAGATGGAGCATTAGTGAGACCAAATTTCATAACTAATAATTCATAGTGACCATCGTGTGTTTAGAATACAATCTTATGTACATCTTCCTCCTTTACCCAAATTTGATGATACCCTGAATGCAAATCTAAATTAGTAAATAAAACAACACCATTCAATTCATCCAATAATTCATCAATGAAACTAATAGGAAACTTATCTTTCAAAGTGATCTTATTGAGTTCCTATAATATAGGCACATTCTCCATGACTCATACTTGTTTTTAACCATAAATGATGGAGATGAATAAAAACTTTTAATGGGATAAACAATACCTGAGTCTAAAATTTCCTTCACCAATTTTTCAATTTGTAACTTTCATTCATAGGTTTAGTGGTAAGGTCTAATGTTATGAGGGATATACTTCTTGCACTCAATTCAATTACATGATCATGATCTATGATTAGAGGTAGTCCCTTTGGTTCCTAAAATAATTTTTGAATTTGTTGATTAATTATTTTAATATTTGGTGATTCTTGATTTTCTACGTCATGTGCTTCTAAGAAATGTATTTGTGCCACTATGCCATGAGATATTTTATTAAGTAAATTATACATCCTTTAAGAGATAATAATTTGGCTTGGTGGGGATTTCAAACCATTAAGTGTGTACTTTTTTCCATTTATACTAAAAACCATGAATAACTATTGAAAGTTGAAAGACATTATTCCCAGTTGTTTGAGCCATTGAACTCCCAAAACTATATATCTTCCCCTAATCATAATTGTAAACATTTATAAATATATATGATAGTCTCCCATTGATAGATTTATATGATGAAATTTACCCCCACAAGAGATCCATTTCCCATAGATAATCATGACTTGAAAATTGGAGACTAGATATTTAAAGTAATTGAGATCATTCACTAATTTTATGTCAATGAAGCTATGGGGTCACTTTCTTATTCTTAATATAACCCACCACTTTGAGGGTTTGTATTGTTCGTATCCCATTTAATGTATGTAAAGAGATAGTAGGTATTTATTTCTCCTTAGAATTTTCATGCTTATATTCTATTTTTGGTTCCTCTATAGCTAATACATCTTCCTCCAAAACCTCAGTCTCAATAATCATTAGTCTTTTCTCACCATTTTCACACTTAAGTACTCTAGACCATTTTATGTTTTTTTCATTTTTTTAAGGAGAGAGATAAGTAATTTTCCTTGGGTTAAAATATTTGACCATATTTCTATCAACAATATTAGTCAAATTTCTATATTTCCATCCTAAAGTTTGACTTTGTGTGAATATCTTAGTATCAAAGTTTTGTTGCTCAATGTGTAGTGTTTATTGTATTACTTTCCTAAATATAAGTGGTTTCAACAAATTCCATCATTCTTAATTCATTAATTTATTCCATTGATGTAAAATTATAGTCTCTAATAAGGTATTGCTTCCATAGTTCAGATTGCCAATCTCATATGCTCTACATTATATTCCACTATGGATCTCATTTGTTTCAAATTGGTTAGTTAGGTGAAATAAATTACCTTATATGGATGATCATATTGGGCTGATAATCCCTTAATAAATTCATCCCAACTAATCCCTTAACCTTTTTTGTCATTCATCATCCACTGGTACCATTGATAAGGATTAGATTCTAGATGTATTGAGGCTTTGTCAACCTTCTCATTCTCTGATATATTGTGAAGCTTAACATATTATTCCATGAGACTTATACAAGAGGTTACATACATTCCATAAAAATTATATATGTTCATATTTGGTAGGTGTAATTCTAGCCCTTGGAACTATTGTCCTATGTTTGCTTTATTATTACCTCTAGGATGGTTTGGCTATGCATGAGTGACTATAGGATGTGGAATAATTAGGGACTTAAATTTAAAAATTATATCCTATTAAAACCTATATAAACCCTCATTTAAATATGTTTCAAATGAGGAAATCAAATCATCCTTGATTAAAGTGACCACTATTTTACATCCCTTAGGTATTTTTCCTTCAATTTCAAGTGGTGAACAATAAAGGGAATCATTGGGATCAATGGCTAAAGAAATGAGATATATTACAAAAGGCATGGATATAGATTTGTTTTTTTTATAGATCTATACTTGTTTTCAATTCTTGGAGGAAAGTATCTGGAGTGAGTGGTAACTATAAACAATTAAAACATGTGTTGTATTAGGATCATATATTCCATTCTTGACCAATATTGACTAGTGAATTATAGAATGTAAAATGCATCAAATCGAAATATATAAAGAAAGGATACTAAATAAAATTTAATGATCTTTTTGAAAATATAAATGAATCAGAAACATTCATAAAATTATAGACTATAGAGTAATTTTATGAAAATTAGTAAAAATTTAATAGATTATTAAAAATGGATCTTCAAATATCCAAATTTTTATTATGGAATAATTATATGATTATCCAAATTTGGTTAAAAAATTGCAAATTTTTTTTAAATGGTTCATGAGATATAATCAAAATAAAGTTCTATGCCAAAATTGATGCTTTTGATACCACTTGTTAGGATATTTATTTATAATAATAGAAATAACATTCAAATATAATATAATTCAAGAGGGAAACCTAAAATAATTATAATAAATAAGTAAATTAATTTAATAACAAAACTTATGATGACTATGGAGAGTCATGCTCCACAATATATACCCATAATTGGGAAGACTCACACCCATAATAGGGAAGACTCACACCCATTAATTCCAATTATGTTGGCCTAACTATTATGAATTAATAAATTAATTACAAATATTATGATATCCATTACATAACCTTATTACTCATAAGGTTAGGGGTGTAACATAGTATATGCTACATCTAAGTTTAGTATTTATTGGCCTGTTATAGATGTGATATTCACCCTTATGCCCTATTAGTTCTATATTCCTAACTCTATCAAACCAATATGATCCTTATATACATTAGGGTTGGACACTATCATGTAATTTATGTACTATTAAATGTGGTTACATAACCACCACTTATAATAAATGGTGGTTTTGAAACCATCACTTTCAGTAACTAGTGGTTTTATTACCTTTAAAGAAATCATCTCATTTTTATATTAGGGACTTAATTTAATATTCTCATCTATGATGTATATATCATCTTAGACCTAATTATTTATTTTAAAATACCATATAACTTCTTGGTTGACCTCTTTACTTTCACATATGTGTAAATAGTTTTATAAGAAGTGTTACAAGATAATTAAGTGGTAAGTTTACCTATATTAGAATAGTGGAAGTGGTTAGATGACATAATCAACATAATAGATATGAAATTTGAATTATACCTCCTAAATTAAATAATTTTGTCTACACAAATATTTCATAACTCTATAAATGAGTAAATATCTTCCCCATTTTTTATTAGGAATACTAGTTGGCCTTTTGGGTAGGTAACCCCTTAACCCAACTTGCCATTACTCTAACATTCCTCTATTTTTTTTCTTTTTATGTTCTATATTAAAAAATCCTTCTCCAATTGAAATTGAAAATCAAGAGAAAATTATTCACTATAAATTATATATATATATATATATATATATATATATATGTCTTGATTGTATAGAATTGAGTGCTCAAATATATGTAAGTTCTCAACATTGACAAATAAGTATATTTTCATAAATGAAGGAAAACAAAGTCTAAATAGTTATTCCCACTTGCTTAAAAAGGATAAATAGACCATATATATGAGTATTAAGATTTATAGTTTTACGTCAAATCCTTTATATACTCAATTAAAACCATACCTTCTATTCAAAAGAGAAGTTATGTACAATAATATGTTTATAATTCATGTTTTATACTTAATGAATATTTTCAATGAACCTTTCTTATTTTTGGATCTCAAGTTACACTTTCCAATTTCATGTGGATGGATATCCAAAAACAAAATCAAATGCACATTGGGGTAAGTAATATAAGAAAGTTTCAACAAGAAATTTATTGGTAGATAATACAAAATAACATATTATAAGAATGTTGAAAATACACAATAGGATGTTTTCAATTATACTCTTTTAAGAGTTTCACCATTATTCAATTCATTATCTCAGTTTAACCATTAGCTTTTGGATGAAAATAAGTAGACCACTTTAGTTTTATATTCATTCTTTACAATAATGTAGACAAAAATTTTCCAATAAATATTGAATCCCTATCTAAAATGATAGATTTAGGAAACCCAAAGTGAACCCACATATTATAAAATATTAATTTAATTATATAATTTACTTTAAGGATATTTTTATAAGGAATGAGAATAAAGGTCTTACTAAACTAGTCCACAAATACCAACAAATAGTCATTTCCCTTTTTTGAAGCTCCTTATAGGATATACGAAACACTTTCCCATGGACTAGAAAGAAATGCTAATGGTATATACAAACCCAAATTATTTTTAGTATGATTTTTTTTATTATATAATAAACATCCTATTATGAACTTATAAATATAAAATAGCATATTTTTAAAATAAACATACGTCTGTAAATATGCCACTATATTTTTAGATCAAAAATTTCTTACAACTCTTGAAATACATTCTTCCCTCATTAGCTAAAATATTTTTAATTGAGAAACACATTATATAACCTTAGTAGATATAAACTTATCTTGAGGATAATAAGAATATTTGGGATCAAAACATTCACCTTGGTGCCCAGTTTATTGAATAAATACTTCACTAAATTTTAAGTAATTCTCATATCCTTCAGAAGATTCATTCATAACTTTTTTAAGAAGAGTTATGGTGCCCATATCTAAAATAAATTTAGGTTCAAAAAACAAATATACCGACTTTTTAGTCATACCTTTATTTTATTTTATAACCAAATTAAATTATTGTAAGAAACTATTCTATTTATAATTTATAGCTTGTTGAAGTTTAGTTTGTTCTTGAAAATATTGAAGAGGCCGATGATCCATATGAACAATGATCTCCTTACCCATTAGATATTTATTTCATTTATTGACCACTTGAACAAGAGCATATAATTCCTTGTCAAATATACAATAATTTAAATTTTCATAATGAAATAACTCTAGATGGTAACATACGAGCCTATCTTTTTGTAATAGTACAACTCCCATAGCATAGTTACTATAATTATCTCTACCTCAAAAGGTTGTTTTAAGTTAGGTAAAGCTAAAATTGGATCATTGATATTCTATTGTGTAAAACTAATAAATACATCTTGTAATTAAAATACATATCAATATAGGAGCATCCCTAGTAAAGAGTAATATTACATCAAAACTCATATCATATATATATATATATATATATATATATATATGTATATATATATATATGTATATATGTATATATATATATATATATGTATATATATATATGTGTGTATATATATATATATATACATATACACACATATATATATATACATATATATATATACATATATATATACATATATATATAAACATATATATATATATATATATATACACACACACACACACACATATATATACATATATACATATATATATATATATATACACACACACACACATATACATATATATATATATATATATATATATATATATATATATACATACACACACATATATATACATATATATATATATATATATGTATATACATATATATATATATATATATATATATATATATATATATATATATATATATAAGAAGATCCCTAGTAAAAAGGAATATTGCATCAGCTAAAAAATTAAGTCTAATGTTATGAATAAATATTTAAATTGGGTGCATGTTACACATGTGTTTTTATCTTTTGAGTGCATAAGTATATGTGGAAAGGGAAAATGAATCCATCATGTGGAATATAGGTGAGTTGGTTGTAACATGTTTTTTCAAAGTTTTGATTTGTGTAATAGTTCAAAAATTAATTGTTTTCACTTGATAAAGCTTATTGGATGTAACGCATATGGTTTAGTACAATATGGTGAAATCACTTGGTACAAGTGAAATAATGCATGAAATCACTTCCATCACAAAAAATTTAAAGATAATAGTCACACAAAGACTTGAATAATTGTACATAGATACATTTTTTGTGTGAAATCATAATTTAAGGTTCACACAAGGAATATTGGTGCATGGAAAGTAGAGAGGTGTAGCTTAGATTAGGTTGATTCCAAATTTTTATGGATGGATATTTAATTCTAGTGTTATTAGATATGTATTTAGATGACATGTATCACTCATCCAAACTTCTGTGGGTAGAAAGAAACACATGAGGATACATGGTGTCTTGTGAGATCTCACATAGATATTTATTAAAAATTAAACATATAAAATCATGATATGAAAAAGATTAAGGCATTCACTAACTATCTTTGGGAGTTCATAGAAGGTGGGTTATTTTGATAAGAAGAGAAATGATATCTATAGTATTCTAAATGTGAATGTAATTCTTAGATATTCCATCATTTTATAAGAAAGCTCACATTTGTAGATTAGGATATGAGCATAGTGTGTATTGAATTTCTTAGAAAGAACTTATGTAACCCATTAGTTACATTAATACTTTAAATTAAATATTTTATGTTTTAAATCCAAGTGTGTTTGAGAATGTGTGTATCTAGATACTAGGTTAATGATTTAATTCATTGTGAACCTAGTACCTATGATTACATTATTATTTGGTATCAAATCAATGCTTTGAACCTTATGGCATCTAGATAGTGAATTCACCTATGTAGGATTTCAAGTTTAGATCTTGTAACATTCGGACTCATGACCAAAATTTTAAAGATGCCACTAATAAGAATTATATTAGGGGTAACAAAAAAAATAGGTAGGAAGACTCGATGAAGTATTAATTTTTTTTAAGTTATGAAAAACTTATTGAATTCTATAGAAAAGGATATAAGTAAAGTGATAATTTATATACATGATTAGAACAATCCTAAATAAGAAAAATAGTGCATATAAAGAAAATATGATGAAGTGAATGAAGTGCACATATATATTAGTTAAGGAGGACTCTTGAGAGATATGTTAAATATTGGGAATGGAAGGTGTATGTACCATGTTTATTAATAACCTTAAATATATAAAATATCATTGATTGACATGCTAATATAAAATATTTTTTTGAGTTTGATAACATAAGTGATCTACAACAAGTGAAGAAAACACAAAACAAGATAAAGTGGCATGTGTCACTCTGATGCAATGATATTTACAATGAATGAAGAAGAAGAAGAAGAAATGAGAAGATAACCAAGTGGGATAGAATGGTTTCCAAGATGAATGGTAAATTCCTACCTTGTGATTACTAAATAGATTTGTTCACAACATATGTTAAAAAAAGGTTAAATGTTAATAAGTGCATGGAGGATATTTAAAAAATAAATATTAGATCTATTCATAGTGAATAATACCAATACATATTAGTTATATACTTGAATGGAATAATATTTTGAATCCAAGAAGAGTTAAGCATGGAATGGATCTAAATTATAAAGTAATATTATGAGTTTATGTTAAATACTACATATATTTGTTTTCAAATATTATAAAACTCCTCATAATGAAAGGGAAGTTTTATGAATGATGGAAGACAATGTGGTGATATAAGAAATACTCAAATTCAAGGATAAAGTAATGTTGTGTGGGGTAACATTCACCCACATAAGTAGATTGATGCATGTGAAGAAGAGAAAGGATATGTGTGTTACGCATCTATAAGCTATAAAATATTTTGTATAGGTAATGAAAAAATATTATCATGGTCATGGTTTAATTATGGATATCTTGGACATATAACATATGAATTCCCTCAATAACTAAGTTGAAGTATCATAAATTCGTATGTTAGTGGGTGTGTTTTGTAGGAGATGATGAGTTCATCAAAACTAATATTTTGTGTAATACCTAGAGCATAGGTAAAATATAAAAATGAAGAGGTTGTAAAAAAAACCATCTAAGGGGGATAATAAACTAGCATGGATAAAAATTTGATTCTAAAAATTTAATAAGTTAGGAAGAAAGTGTTGTAAGGTGATCATGGATATTGACATGATAGATAATATTTTCTCATGTGAGATGGTATATTATTTGGGTTTGAATAAAGTGGTGCATTTAAACCCTTATAGAGTGTCATGGATATAAAATTCCCATCATATAATGTTGAATGAGCAATGTTTTGGTGAAGTTATAGATAGATACATACAGAGATGAAGTGTGGTGTGATTTGATTCCAATGGATGTATGTCATGTACTTTTGGGGAGAACTTAGTAATTTGACTATAAATATTTACATGATATAATATAAAATATATTCCTGATAGATAAATATGGGAATACAATTATGTTGATTCTATTAAAAGACAAGGAATAAAAATGGCACAATAGTTTTTTTACATGCATGTTGGTATCAAGAAAAAAATTCCAAAAAGAGGTACTGAAATATAAGTCATGTCATGCACTCTTTAAAAATGAGGCATAAGATGAGCATATAGGTGAAAAAATGAAAAAAAAAAAGAAACACTTAAAAAGTGAATGATTTAGTAAATTATTTCAAGTGATCTAATAAATGGGTTACTACCCACGAAAAATATTAGTCATCACATGGATTTGACAGGTAGAACATTTTTTCAAACAAGGTATCATATAGACTAACACTTAAGGATGATAAGAGATAGATAAATAAGTGCAAGATATAATAGATAAAGGGATTATTAGATAATCATAAGCCTATAAATGTTACATGTAGTATTGGCACCTAAGAAAGGAGGAGAGTGGAAAATGTGAATAGACTCAATATATATTGACAAGATAAATATCAAGTATATATTTACATTTTCATGCATTGATTATTTGATGGATTGTTTAAGTAGAGAAAATTAATTCATGAAGATAAATTTAAAGAGTGGTTATCACTAGATCAAATTTAGAAAAGGTGATGGATGAAAACATGTATTTAATATGAATGAAGGATTATACGAGTAATTTGTCTTTCCATTTGTGTTAAAACATGAACTAATCACATTCATGAGACTCGTGGATAAAGTGATGAATCTATTTCTATCGAAATTTATCATTGTGTACCTATATAACATATTAGTGTTTAGAAATATGAAGGAAGAACACTTCAAACATTTAAATAAAGTGTTTTAGTGGTTGAGATAAGATACATTTTTTATCATATGAATAATTTTAGATTTATGATAAATTATCCCATGTAGTTTAATATTCTGATAAAGAAGGTTACTTCCATCATTAATTGGCCATCATAGAAGAGCACATTCAAAATGCTAAGCTTTCATGACTAGGATATATTTATAAAAATTTCATACAAAAATTTAGTGGAATGTGTGAAACAATCTAGAGGTGATAATATGATATCACAATGATTTTTTATATACAACAAAATCTAAGCATATCTTCCATCAATTTAAGGGGAAAGTCACTAAACATCTAATGTTTACGCTACCATATTTTGACAAAATATTTCAAGTGCTAGTGGCACAAATTTTAGATTAGTGTTAAGTTAATAATGTAATAATATAGCTTATTTTAGTTATAATTAGAATTATGAAAAGAAGAAATATTTTGTCTATGACCAATATTTTTATGCCATAGTGCAAGTGCTCAAGAAGTGGAGACACTATTTATTTCCAAAAACATTTTTGGTGTATATATACCTATAGGAACTATATTTTATTGATGTCCAAGGGAATTTAAATCAGTAAAACATGAAGTGGGTTTATATTCTAAAAATTCAATTACTTGTATTGAAGCCTAAAAGTGGAAAATTAAATGACGTTGTAGATGTACTAGGTATAAGGACTCTCTTGTTGAATGAGATGTGAGTGGATGTCATGGGATTTGATTCCAATAAGGGATTGTGGTAGAAGATGAGTATTTTTGGAATTTTTAGAGATCATGCATAGAGAAAACAAGTGAGAAGATAGTATTTTGTCTTTATTATAATTTGTAATAGAGGATGTTGTTTAAAAGGTCATAATTGTGTATACTAAGGTGATCAATGAATGACACCCTAATAAAATAGAATCATTGGTAGTGATGATACTTTGACACAATTTTAATAAGGTTATATTTGGCCAAGGATGGGTTAAGATGTGCATAAATATGTGCAAGGGTGTAAATTTTTCCAATTGGCAAAGGGATAAACATAGGGTTATACTAGCCTTGCCTATTCTAAAGAAACAATGGGATGATAATAGTAGTGATTTTATGTTTTTATTTCCAAGGAAGCAAAAGTGGAGTGATTTAATATTTTAATAAATGGGTATTTCTTACAAAAATGGAACATTTCATTGTATTTAGGAAGATAAGTGATGCAAGGAACATTAAAAACATATTATTAGAGAGGTGGTGAGATTGTATGAACTGTTATTTATGATAATGTCAAAAAGAGATATTAATTTTGTAGGACATTTTTGGTGAACATTTTAGAATAATTTGGGAATGAATTTGATTTTCAATTCAACTTACCATCCATAAATTGATGTAATAACAATGATTTAAAATCAAATCCTTATAGATTTTTTGAGATGTTTGGATGGAGTTAATCCAATGTAGTGGGGCATGGTTTTTGCACAATTAAAGTTTACATATAATAATTTAGTGAATACGAACACTATTAAAATGAATTTTTATAATATATAATGAATAACCCAAGAGGAGTTTAAGAGTAAAGGAAACTTAATTAAGCACAAGGAAAAAGTGTAGAGGTTGAATACTATGTTGAATATATGCATAAGGTATACAAAAAAGTGCATAATATGTTATATCAAAGTATTATATAGTATAATAAGTGTATGTATATGAGGAAAGTAATATAATAATTTAAATCCAAATATTTTATAATGGTGCATTTTTATAGAGAGAGGTTCCATGATTAATTTATTACTGTAGATGATATGTATGGATTATATATCACCTTAGTATTGTATACTTGGAAAAAATAAAACCTTAGTTGTTCCTCTCAGTTTTCGACCTTTCATGCCTCGATAAGTCTTGCATCTACTCTATCTTGTACCCCTTGTCATATATCTTGGTTTGACCAATATTATATTGATGACCCAAGATTTCTATTTTGATGAGAATGCTTAAAATTTTCTTATCTTATGCCCCTACAAGTTTTGAGCATGTACCTATTTTCATACTCCCTAGATATTAACATCTGGGATAAACACCTACATTGACACAAGTGTCCTAATCTGATGGAAGTTTCTAATTCCATAAAGTCATCAAAATTAAAAATTAAATGTATCTTAATGGTTAGCCTAAGTTATTTAATCAGAGTTATTTATCTAAAGGGATTGATATAAATACAATGGCAACACTCATTCGTTCCTTACCTAATAATACCTAGAAAAGATCACAAGAGGCCAAGGCAACTTATCAAAAGAATTTAATAAATCATTAAATTTATTAAATATTATCTATTTTATCTTATTTATATATCATTCATATGGAAAATTCATATATAATTTTGAATTATTGAAGGAACATCCCAAGAGCTTGATTTGCCAAGTTAAAATTGAGGTCATTATTGTAATTGTTTAACACACAATATGACACATAAGGGAGAACTACACCATTATAAATCCCTATTTAGAGTATTGGATATGAATATAACTCTCACTAATAGAGGGTTTAGTGGGTTTAGCATGACACCATGTGAGCACTAACCCATTTCCCCCAATGTCACTATGAATATGAATAACTAGGGTTTTGTAATATCATGAGGAATGATAATCCAAGATCCAGATCTGATTACACTAGAATGAAGGTGAAGATAAATATAGAAGCATATAGGTGGTTTCATCTTTTTATATTAGGTATTATATATAGGACACCTACTTAGAACCTAGATAGTAGTGTTGATGTAACCATCCTAGGTTGATACAAGTATCCACAACTCTAGAGGTCAAATTTATAGAATTAGTTGGTTGCTCTAGAATCATCTTCCACTATGATTCTTGTTTATTCTAGATCTAGAATTATGTTAGCATTAAAACTAGATAAGTACACTTATTTTTTGTTTCTATATCTATCATATTTATACTTTATATATTTATCCTATTCTTAGTTTTATAAATTCATCATATGTTATATATGAGTTTAACACCCAATTGGTCTATTGTATATCTGATTATCACCCCTCTACATTGTCATTTATATATACCCATTTAAGTAAAGCTAGGGATAACACCAAATACCATAGAGATTCATTTTGAGTGTTAAATAATGACAAGTTAAAATGGAAGAAAATAGGATCATATGAGGGTTTACAAAATTATTTAGAAAATGTTTATAAGATCAAATTGATTAAAGGCATGGATATATCATTTATATATATATATATATATATATATATATATATATATATATATATATTTTTATGATTATCATGAAGGCTAAGATTAATGATAATTAATAATCAGGATCACAAGTACCTAATTGAATAACACAATTATAAGAGAGGGAAAAGTATAAAATAAAGGTCATTTTAGACTCTTAAGTTTTCAACAAGACATGCAGGAAATAATACAAGAAGTAGTTTTGAAGTGTAACAATTTTATAGAAAACAACTTGAATATTGGTCATTATGGATATACTACCTTATTATTTAGCCTATGAGTATTAATTCACATTTTTAGTTACTCAGGGTGTCTAATGCAATATCATCCCTAGTAAAGAGTAATCTTGTAATTCCCAATAATATGTATGTCTAGTTTAAAAAATAATTTTCCAAATTAGACACATTGTCATAGGAATGCTATTGTTTTTAAATTTTATAAGTCTACGTGTAAAGGTTGTTAGTAGAGTTTCCTAGGTTTCACTAGAACATGTTAATTATGGGGATAGGGTGTGAGAAGTTACATAGAAATATTATATAATGGTCTCATCAATACTTTACATAAATAAGGTTTATTATAGATAATTACACTTATTTATTGATTCAAATTATGGTGTAAACTACTTAAAAATATATAAACTTATGCATCAGATAAGTATAAATAAAAGAAACATTCATAAAAAAATAGAGATCTCTATGATGATACCAATAAAGAACACAATTACTTAAAATTAATATTAAAGGATCTTGTACTAGGGATTAAAACAAGGAAACCTTCATAGACAAAGGTCTAATTCTATCAATACTCTATGTAAAAGATTTACATTAGTAAAAATCACAATTATATTATCACATACACATAAACATCAACATCAACATCAACCCTTCTATTGAATTCTTTAAAAATACTTATAGTAATTAATTCCTATGGTTATAACTTTAGGATTTATGACACCAAAAATAGGTTTCCATATTGCATTTGGTGGATTATTGACCAACATAAAGATTCCCATAACAACTCCTAACAACCTACAAACATAATACAACTAGAATTACCATAGGATGTTCTCATACATATAACTATTTTTACATTTATATTTTACTATTAAAAATTTCCCAAAATTAAAAGGTTTTCTCATCCTAAGACAACATTGTAGATGTAAGCTTATCCCAAAACTAAAAAAGGTGACAAAATAGAGAAGTGTATAAGATTTTTAGACTTATCTCAAGGTTTTGGTAAACCAATTTTGACCCCTTAAACACTACTTAGCCACTCTTTTTGGTTTCCAAATAAGTGTCATACTATTATATTGTCCTTGAAAATTTTTAATAGACTATCTTCGCATAGGACTAGACAAACTTATATGTACAAAAGAAAATTCAACAAAATTTGAAAATTGTGGAACCTGTGCAAGCATTAGGTAGAAGGTGGTGGTATCTTCCTCTATTGGATGATCTATCATATATGTTTTGTTATAATTATCTTGTTTTGATATACCAATGGCTCAATGGTGTCATATATAAGGATAAGGTCATCCCTGTAAGACTTCTAGTTGAAGAGAAATTTATGAGCATTGCACAAAAGATCATATATGAGTGATTGATTAGCCATCAGTTGGTGAATATTTGTGTCAACCATGAAAATCAAAGTATACATAACCATGTTGAGTTTCATGGTGATTTATACATTTCATTATGCTTTCACAATAGCAAAGTAATTTCACATCTAGTTTTGCCAAGTTTGTATATTCTACATGATAGAATCCCTTACACTAAGTGAGGTTTATAGTGAAGCATCCATGATAGTCAGATTTGAATTTGGAAATGTGATGGTAGTGTGTGTGAAATTATCCATGGAAAATTTATGTTTCAAATTGGTCCAAACTATATCAACTTACTTCTTCAAATCAATCAGCTAAAGTGTAATGTGCATAACCTGAGCCCAAATATTATTGATAGTGGTATGATACTTAACTACCAACTCATAGAGGACATAAATCTTGGATTTGATATAATTACCATTTTGAATAATGATATATTAATTTAAGGTCTACCAATCAGTGGTGAACTTGTTCAGAAGAAGAGTAAGCTAGTCCTTATTGAGGAGTGAGGGATCTGTAATCAACTATGTCTAAATATCAAAACAAACATACTTAATAGTCTTCCTTACAAAGCATAGTTTCTCCATGAAAAAAAATTGATATCATTTATCTCATTAAATTATTTATATAATGTGACTATATTTTGTGAAATAGACTATTAAAATGTAGTGGCACTTTTAATCTGCTTGGATGATAGCAACTAGAAAATAAGGATGCTTATGTTGTGATAGAAGTCAAGGCAAGATGTGAAACTGATGTACTCATAGTTGTCATCCTTAATGGAGATATGGGAAAATGAAAAATATTTCATTGTGTATAAATTTTTGGTACATCCCAAAACCAAATGTTATATAACCTTAAGGAGAGACTATCAACCTGCAAGGCAACTAGAGTGTCTTATGCATATGTTGGGAGTAACTTTTGACATGGATACACTGTACTAGAACTAGATGAAGTTAGTGAAGATTGTGCCTTTTCAGTAATTTATTGGGATTATTCATTTATATTCTTCTCAAATTCCTCATGTCCCTACATTGTAACATCTTCTTATGCCTTCTTGGCTGGCTCTTCTTGTGATTTCTTCTCTACATCTTCCTATGCCTTTTTAACAACCTCTTTTGATTGTGCCTTCCACTATCATTCTTAGTCCTTGCCTAATTTTATAATTTCTCTAGCATAAGTTGAAACTTCTTCTTCTCCTCATCTTATTCCTTATATTTGTTCTCTACTTCCAATATATCATCCTCATGCCTTTATTCTACTATGTGTTGTTATATAGCTTGTTCTGTAGCTATGGATTCTTGTTAAATTTTATTATTTTATTCATCCACTTATTGTTATCAGAGTGACTTAACATCCTTGGCTTGCTTAAAATACTTTGAACTTCCTTGTCTTGGCATTATACGTCATCTCATTCTTGTTGATTTGTGTCTTCCTTCTATTTAGTCTTAGCCTTATCCATGCACTTTTTTTCTTGGCACACATAATGATCCACTACTCTTTACACTTCTTCATGTGTAACTTGTTGTTATTATGTATTCTAAGCATAAATGGATACTTCCTCCATGTCTCTCTTAACCTTAGTGGGTTGTTATGGTGAAGAAATAAGTATATTCATTTTCACCTCTACCTAAGAAACATTCCCCTTATGAACTAGGTGTCTTAGGGGTTTTAGTATGTGGATTTACTTTGCTTATTGATCTTCCATTTTAGGATATCTAATGTCATGCATATTAACATGTAAGATTTTGGCCTTAGATTATCAAGAGTTATGTGGAGTCCACCTATGATATAATAGTTATGTTGGGGGCCTATCTTTGTTGGCTCCTAACTATGATAGAATCACCGTAGATCTTCCTACCTCAATTTTTTTTTAAACTTGCTATAATTTGGATTATGTAGCCATTGTATTAATGGTTATAAAAGTAGGGCAAGGGGTAACTATATTAAAAAAATTTATGGAACTTTATTTTTCACCTAGATGGTGTGAATTAATTTAAAAAAAGAGTACTAGTTTTATTATTCCTTATCATATAGGTCTCTATCCATATAAACTATCATCATCATGTATATTTATTATTCATTGGTACCCATGTGTGTTAAGTCATAGAGCCTAGTGATTTTGTGTATTCTCACATCATCCAAGAAAGTGAGTTGGATGTAAGTATTCTACCTTGGAAGAGATGGACATCTTTTTCCCTCGATCACCTTGAACTTCACTAAATCTCAGATTGGGGTGGCAGATATTGAAGGTTTCATAGTCATAAGAGATGGAATAGATGGTGATACTATCTAAATTAGGTTTGAATCATCACTATGAGTTCATTTTATTTGTTGACTTCAGTCTACACCATCTGTATGTCGATAAAATAAGGGAGGGGGTGGACTTGGTACCTTGGGAAATTTATGATTCCATATGGCAATGCCTTTTGGTAACTTTGTGATGACTATATGATAACGTAAATACTACATGATGTTGGGTAGTATGTGTAGGTTAGCTATGATGACCTCCACTAACTCATCCCACCAATTAGTATAATTATCTATATTTCCAAAGTATGTTCTCTCTCAAGTGTAGGTGATAATTTAGAACTAAACATCTGACTAGTAGTCAATGTTGGAATAAACTTCATCCTCAAGTGACTTTCACTATGTAAAAACTAATTACAATACTAAAAATTGGTACCAAAAATGTTGCTTCATAGTTTCCAAGAATTTATCTATGTTGAAAGTAAGTTCATTGACCAATAATTCAATCCATTTGAGTTCCTCATTTCAATGGATCATTTGATGGGCAATATTGATGACACATTTTATAGCCTTCTTGGCATCTTTGGTTATCTACTAGAATTTATGGGAAACAAATTAGACCAAAATGCACTCCGATACATCTTCAATGTCCTTCAATGGAATTCCTCATGATCTATGAGAGTAATGTTATTGTATCTCCAAAAGGATGGGTATAATTCATAATTTTTAGTGAGTTATTGATCTCCCCCTCACATGTAATTTGGTCACCCTAGCCAACATAGTATTATTGATGTGGATAGTTATGTCTTAGAAATATAAATCTTTCCCTCATTGTATTGGCCCATAAATACCTCCATGACATCATCAAGTTTCTTAAAAGTAGTAAATTGAATCAATCACTCCACATTTATGTTATAGAGCCTATGTGGTTGTGTTAATGTTATTGGTTTCACCCCTTCAACTGTGTCTAAGATAAAAATTTGTAGCTTTGCATTGTAAACAAACTCATAACCATCTGGGTCTATGAAATGCATTTGTTATAATGCTAAGCCAATGCCCATGTCCTCTTTTTGTGCTTTTGTAAATCCCTTAATGTGTTGGGATCGATAAAATCCATCCATTATGCATATTTTTCTTTGATTTTGAAACAATTTATTGAGATGTATGAATTATGGACTCATAAAAAAGTATCAATCACCTTGAAAATTTATATCACTTTGGTATACATAGTAGTGAATAAGAATTTAGTTGCTTGAGTGCTATATTTATAGCTTCTCACACTACCTTTGATGATTTACTATCTTAATTAGTTGTGTTATCACTCAATCCTTCACACATGATCTTTGAATGAATTGGATCCTTTCTTGTTAATATGGCATTTATTTTGATGACATGACATTCGATTGTGGTGGTAGTTGATAGTTTTTAACCTATCATTTTAAATAGGCTTCAATTGTACATTATGTATTCTATTTTTGACATAAACTCATTAGTTTTACAAGAGATTTATCAATCTGCACCCCCATAACTAATCATTAATTACAATATATTGACCATTAAACTCCACTATCTACTCAATATTCAGATGCACATGTATTTCTTAGACTTAATTAATGTTTATACAATATACTCATTTGACAACCTTATTCAATTTATCTATAGTAATGGAACTTTCAAAATTTTCATGGATCCCTCTTATCCTTTACCACTATAAACACACTTATATTTACCCACAAATGTCAAAATAAACACATAAAACCCCAGCTATATTGAAATTAACACTTAAAAACATGACTATTATCTACTTGGTGAAATATATCATCTTTATTACATGTTGTGCTAAATGAATGGTGGTAAGACTTTAACCTAAAACCATTTAACCACTTGGGTAAGAAATTTATCTAAAAATCTCATAGGACCATTATTCCAGGAAAAAAAATTCATGGATGATGTAGGGACCCTTCCACTAGATGTTAAGAGTTTTATGGAAAGCTCTGAACCTACTATAATATAGAAGAACATGTTGATTTACCTAATTTTTCTTTGTTCATAAATTTTTATCATTAAATGCCTTCTTTTTATGATTTTTTAATCTATTGGACACATAATGCTCTACATCTTTCTTCATCTATGTGATTAAATTCCAACATGTTAATCATCAACTCTTGATCACTAATTTTTAGCACATTGGTTACTCATGTACTAGGAAGTACATATTCCATAGGCATCATAGCTTCTAGCCCATAGACCAACTAGAATGGTCTAAAAGCTATCACATGTTTATATTGTGTGTGATAATACCACAAGACTATTGGAAGTTTATATTCCCAGTCATCTCACTTAACATCACATATTTTAGTGAGCATATTATTGATCACCTTGTTTATAGATTTGGCTTGGCCATTTGCCTATGGATGATAAGTGGTGATTTTATGATTAAATATCATGAGCTCATCCATGAGGGTCTTGATGGTATTATTCAAAAAATGAGTTATTATAACATTTACCAACTTAATAGGGTAGTAAAACCTAGTGATGATGTTCTGATATAGGAACTTGGTTATGTCCTTTACACCACAACTAGGAGTTGTAATAAATTCTACACATTTGGTAAAGTAGTATGTCATAGTGATTATGTACCTTACCTTATTTCATTTACTTGGGGGACTGATTAGCCCTATAAAGTCCATTCTAAACTATTTAAAGGGATACTACATTAGCATGGGTTGTTAAGGCATCTCATCTCACTGGTGTGGCTTCCCCATCTTTTGACATACATCACACTATTGTGTCACTCTCTGCATATCTTGAAATAGACAAGAACACCAAATACCACTTTGTAAAATGTTCTTCTTAGTTATACCTCCTATCAAGTGACATCCTATAAATCCTTAATGCCTTTCATCCATGATATGCATCCACTCATTCTCTAGTTCCACTATGCATAACACTTCATCTTTGCCTATGTATTATATAAATCCATTAACAATACTATATGAAATAACTATGGTGATCAACTATTTCAAATCTCTTTCTATATTATTTTCTAATAACATACCCTATTCTAAATAATTTGTGATCTCATGTAGTTGCTCTAGACTTATAGCTAGTTTGAATAAGTGTGCATCCAATGACTAATATTGGAGTTTCTCAAGTTCCTCTCCATTAGTTACTTGGTTGAGATGGTCTGGATTAACATTCTCCCAACTTGGTTTGATGTTAATATGGAATTTAAATTCCTAGAAAAACATCAACCAATGTGATATTCATCTTCCCAATAGCAGCTTGTTCATGAGGTATCACATATCTTGATGATTAGTGAACATTTTGAATAGTGTGGCCAACAAGTAGTGCCAAAATGTTTATAGTGAAAACACTATATCCAAGGCTTCCCACTCAGTTATCATATAATTATTCTCTATGGTGGACAACTTTTGGCTTGTAAAGTGTATTAGATGATTGAATCCTCATTTTCTTAGATATATGAGTAATGCTCCAACTACAAATCCTTAATCATCCAAATCCACATGAAAAGGTTTACTCCAGTCCAAGAAATCTAAAATTAGACTAGTCACTAGTCTCTACTTCAAATCAATAAATATAGCCTGACAATCCTCTATCTAGATAAATTAGACTCCTTTTCACACCATCTACTCTAAAAGGGCTAATATAGTAGTGTATCCCTTGATGAATTTATGGTAGTAACTAGTGTGTCCCAAAACAAATTTCACTTCTATTGAAGTCATGGGTCATGGAATTATGACAATGACTATGATCTTAGCATGGTCTATAAGAACTCCTTTACTACACACTACATAACCTAATAAAATACTAAAAGGTGTGAAAATTAGACATTTATTCAAACTTAGTGCTATGTGAAGTGCTCTACATATCTATAACATTAACCTAAGTTTTGATAAATGTTCTTGAATAAAGATAACACTACGACTCATCCAAATACACTTCTAAGAAGTCATGGATGAAATCTTGAACGTAGTCAACACATCCCTAGAGAACATTGTAGGTGTATTTTTTAGGCTAAATGGCATGACTTTGTAACTAAACAAATCCCATTTTATTGTGAACGTGGTTTTGGTCTTGTCCTCTTCTATGATGGGTATATGATGGTAACTACTAAAGCCATCTATGAAAGAGAATAGTCCATGCCCTACAATAACATCTACAACTTCATCCATGAAGGGAATGGGAAATGAGTCATTAACACAAGCATTATTAAGGATGTGGTAATCTCTATTGTTACATATGTCCTTGATCGTATTTATTTTTATGAATATGGGGTTCACCTAGTCAACTTTCTTGACCAGGAAGATAATGCCTAGTTTTAACATGCCATCAATTTCAACTTTCACTTTCGTCTTCATATTCAAGTTTAGCCTATATGGTATCTTCTTGATTAGTCATGAGCACTCTTTTAACTCTATGTTTATCTCCCCCAAATAAGGATCAACACCTTTTACTTATAAAAAATTCTTAAGAAATACATCTTAATACTCTCAGAGTAATTGTAAAACCTTCAAGATATCTTCTTGCATCTAATAGTCTTTGACATGAACCATTTTGGGTCCATATCCTATGTAAATATTTGATATGTGTTCTTTTAATGTCTGTTGATACATATTATGTTCTTATTTATGAATTAATTCATATAGTATCTATTCTCCTCCATGTACTAAGAACCATATATGTCATAACTTTTCCTACTCTATTTCCTCTATAACTAATTATAGCAGAGGAGCTAAATCTCTCTAGCTTAAAGAGATCCCTTATATCCATGTATTCCTCACTTTCCATCCTAGAGGACTAATCATCCTCTTCTTATATCCAATTTTAGGGATAAATCCATGGTTGGGCCTCACCTTTGCTAATTTCTTGAATCTACAAGATGTGTGTTGGGTTTTTCATTGTGACTTCGTATGAACCAGGTTCCCATGGCACTAGTAAATATTTAACTCATACATGGCACATAAACGTTTTCATCTTTTATAAAGTGAATTGTACTTGAGGATTGTCACTCTTAAAAATGAATGTTTGGATGAAATTAGTTTGGATCAATGCTTTATTTCTCTTCTTCACTCTTGATGGATGTACCATGATATAGATAAAACACCTAGGGTATAGATGAAACTATGCAGCTAGTAGTTAGGAGTGATACCCTCAAAAATCCATACCTTAATACACCTATACACATGTAATTATGGGTATTCACCCTCCTGATAGATAGGCTAGTCTTTTTTTATAATCTCTAACAACTAAAATTGAGCTAAAAATAGCCTGCACACTTCTTCCCTTATTAACTATGCATCTTTGTGGATGACCTGCCAGTTCACAATAATCCCCTTCATCACATATTCAAGGTAACTAACCCTTTATTTTTCATTTGGTACAAGCTGTTAAAATCATGTGATGAATTCACCAACATACTCCATAGTAAAATAGTAGGGTATTTGGCACTCAGTTATAAAGGCCATTCATAAATGTCATAGCTCATGATCTCATTTTTCTTAGTTGAGTACATGTGTGTCTAAGTTTCCACTGATTAAAGAAGCTATATCTCATTAGAGAACACCCTCTAGAAATCTATATATAACCTATTTGATATATAAAATCTATATCAAATTGTGTTGAAGATCTCACTATCATTGATTACACATCTTCCTCAACCTTTTAAAGGATCTCTAGGATATTCAGCTTCATTTTTCCCAAGAGTCATTCTATGCTTAGAATCTGAGTCTAAAAAATAGTGTTTTTGTAGAAGAAATTATACACTATTGCTCATAGAACCTTTTAATTATCTTTGACTACAATCTTCATCCAACTGGAATCAGAATTAACATAAGTTGAGTATAGATGTTTTGGAATTATATAAGGCCTAGACTCAGTCTTGTTCAAAGGAATGTCAATGATCTTGTCATCCTCATGAGATTCTAGTTGAATCATAATTATGTTAATAGTCATACATCCATCATAGGTCCACTTTTTCCCTATCAATAGAGGGTAGTGATTCTCATCTATCTTTATATCAATCACTTTGAAATCACCTCATAGGTTGAGATCTAAGACATTGATTCTACATCCTCCAAGTGACCAATAGGTCTAACCCTTCTATAGTCCACCAGGATAAGCATCATAGGACTAAAGCTCAACATAGGCATTCTTAAGTCTTCTCATGTGGATATGGGGATAATATTTATAGTGATTCCAAATTTAAATACAGATTTGGGTATTTCATACCCATCTAGATCTATGTCTATCCTTGCATTGATCTCCTAAGGTATCTTGGTCTTTACAAACCAAACAAACTTATATGTTTGTTTTTTTCCTTTATGTGCACATTATAGTGGGTTATGGAGTAGGTTCATGATGTTCTAGGAGATATATTAATTTCTTAGTATAATAAAATGTTTCATTAAATCTATTAACACAATGATAACTCCATCTTATCTTAGTATACACATTATTTTCCCATACATTTATGCCTCAAGAGCTACATCATCCCCATAATTTATCCCTCTCTAATAGATTGTTTTGAAAATCTACACAAGTTCTTGAATCAATCATTTTTTAATAGTTGGTTTATGATAGCAGTCTGGTTATGTCTTTTTAATACCCAATTATTTAGGCATCTCAAATAGAGGTAAATCTTATTTTGCATGGTGTTGTCTAGTTACTACCTATAATGTGGCATCCTCCCTTAGCTATGCATAAATCATGTTAACATTTATAATAGGTTTCTTCCTCAAATCTCTACCCTATAATATGCATAATAAGGTCACCTATATGGATTTTTAGGGTAATTTCATTACACATGGTTTAGTTTTCCATATAAATAACAATGAATGGGTGGCCTAGTCTTATTATTACCTTTGCCTCCCTATACACCACCTTCATATCCTAATTTTTATCTTCCCCTATTCCCCTTATATCCCATTCACCTTGGTTCTATTTTTACACAAAAATTATAGTATTTTATGATGCATTCCATGCTTGATGCTATAGATATTCATTAAATCTGACCATTTGTAATTGTTGTGGGTTTCGGGACCATCCTAACTGCTTTACTTAAGGAATCATAGGATTTTATAGAGCTTGATATGGGTAGGTTGAAATCAACTATGGAAAGTTTTATGAGGTGATATTCTAGTTATGCATAAAATTTAAGGGACCCACCAGTGTTTGAGGTTGATGTTATGCTTTAGGGACCTAAGGCATCATCAAGGGATTCTGACCTAGTATAATGCTTCCCTAGTTAGGATTAACATGTGGCATAGGTGAAAATTTATATAAAAAAACCATGAAGATCTTATTAGTGATATCCTCCTTGAATTCTTGAAGTACCTAAAAATCCTTTTCATCATGTGTAGGTGACTTATAAAAATTATATTACATGCTTTATGGAGTTTTGATATATTGTTGTAAAAGGTGATACTACAAGGTTGTATGCCCTACCACTATGCATATCTCACATTACTCCATCTTAAACATAGGGTATTAATTTATATAATGCCCTTTTCATTCATAAATTATACACCATATATATGAATTGGGTCTCTCAACCCTTCATTGAAACTAGTTGAATCTACTCAAAATAGTTTAAGGTAATTTATACCTTCGATGATGGCACAACCACATCCCCATACTCTTAAATTTAATCTAATATAATCTTAGAAGCTCTAACATATGATTTATCTCTAAACTAAGTTTAGGCCATGGAAATTATGATATTTGGTCTTAAACCCTCTACAAACCAAGTGGATTTATCTTTATCCTCCAAAAACAAATTCTACTTTGTTCATGACATCAAAGAATCTACGATCATAGTCACCAATAGTCTCCCAAGGTCTTTGTTAGATCTCCTTCAAATCATAGATTATTTGGCTTGAACTCTTCTTAACCATAAACTCTATGATAACATATTTTTTAACATCATCCAATGATGTTTAGGATGTATTTTTCCTAAAGATCAACTCCAATGCACGTCCACCCAAAGCGTTGATCAATTCAAACTTATTAATATTATCATTGGTGATTAATTTTTCCTACCATTTCATGTTATATGTAATTATTTTTCAGGGTCCATAGACCCATCATATGGAGTCAGGTGTATAAAAGAACCCAATTGAGCTACCACAATAGGGTTTCCTTTAGGTATCATAGTTGATTGTGTTGTGACCAGTGTTAGGGAGGGTTGTAGTTTTAGAGACTTTTGTGAACTTTGAGATGTATCCTAATATGGTGGAGGTTGTGATGTCTCATTTGGTTCTATTAATGTGTTAGTTTTAGATATATATCCATCATTTTATTCTTATTCTTATAATATTTGAAGTAGTGTAATGAAATCCTTATCCTGTAAAAGGATTAGGGGATCTATCTATATAGCAAGAAATGTTGTTATGTTATTCTTCATTTAGTCTAAGAAACTCTACATAACTTCATGATATGTATAATTTTGTACTTATAAGGTTTTTCTATGAACTTATTCTATAACTGGTCCTTTCCAAGTGTCATCATCTAAATTATAGGTGAATTACTATGATTTTGACAACATATAAACTTAGGGGATGTGTGCTTCTTTGAGAAATTATCTTTACCTCCAAATATGTATATCTCAAAATTGAACATGTACTATGTCTATTACTATAAGTTAATCCTTGGTTTTATTTTTAGGATAGCATTTTTCAAAACTAAACACTTTTAATCATCTACTATACTTCTATACTACTACCTTCTTCTTTTATCCATGCTAAATACTCATCACTTCTCACACTTTTTATCTACTTGGCCTGGGCTCCTCACTCCATTTCTCTTCATTTTACCCTTTTCCTTGTCATATCATCTCATCAAAATCATCAATGCTATTACTCCTATTTGAAGTTTACTAAAATACACTTTATCTATTCCATCTCTTTTGTTATTGTAAGTCTCTTTCTAACTCCAAATTCTTTTCCCCATATTTTTCCTATAGAATTTTTATGATGGAATTAGGTTCAAGCTCTATCTTCTAATATTTTATTCATTATCTCTTATCTCTCATAGACTCCTATATGCTCAAAGTGACTACTCCATATTTGTAAGAGTGGGAACCATGGCCTTTTCTATAGCCAACATTTAGATCATTGATAGGAGTTTGTGTGAAAAATTTCCTCTAATTCCTCTCAAAAATAGGTCTTTCACTACATCAAAGGATAAGTATCCTCATACTACAAACTCAGTGATATATCCATCAATAGTGGAATCTATCCAATGATATATCACACAAGTCTAATTTGTCTCTATATTATAAAACTATTATATCTTCCCCTCGGTCCACATAATGGTTTCACTTTATCATAATTGAAAATAGTGATATTTAATTAGATCTAACCAATCAACTAGTATGACCAGTAATTTGCATTAGAATATCTCATAAATTACACCATAGAGGTGTTCTTGTATAATCTCCTATGGAGTACACCAAATTCTTCATCCTTCTTTCTCTGTGAATTTAGTTATTTTTTGGTCCAACCATCTCTCCACCTCTCTTTGGGTTGGTAACCATTGAAACATATCGACGATCACCATACCATTATTAACATAGGTTCTTAGATTTCACAATAACATGCTAATTATAGGGATAGGTTTTTCAAAGTTACATATAAATATTATATAATGGTTTCATTAAGACTCTACATACATAAGTAAGTTTTATTGTAGATAATTACACCTAGTTTTTAATTCAACTTATGGTGTAAACTAAATATATATATATATATAGAAAATTACACATCAAAGAAGTACAAATAAAGGAAAAATTCATAGTGACATAGAGATATCTAAAATTATACAAATAAATATTACAAATACTTAGAATTCATACTAAAAGATATTGTACCAGGGATTTCAACAACGAAACTTTCATATATCAAGGTCTAGCTCTATCAATACTCTATGTCAAAGCTTTATGATAGTAACAATCAAAATTCTATTACTCACATACATGTAAAAATCAAAATCAATGTCAACCATTATATTACATTCTTTACAAATAATTATATTCTTTAATTCCTATGGTTGTAACTTATAGATTTACCATGTTGAGAATAGGTCTCATTCATGTTCAGTAAAGTCCTGACCAACATAGAGATTCCTATTAAAACTCCTATCAACCTGTAAATAGAATAAATATAGAATTACCATAGAACATTCTCATACATACAATATTTTACATTTAAATTTTATCACTAACAAAGGCATAATGAACAAATCATGTGGAATTTGGGCTAAGTTGGTCAATATGGGTTTTTTCAATGTTTGATTTTTGAAATTTTGTAATGGATCATTGGTTTGCACCTAGATACATAGATAAATACTTGTGCATAGTTACATGAAAATTATTGGAAATAATCCATATGATACAAATAAATATGAAGATAACACTTGGTACAAGTGAAATTATGTAAAAAAAATAATTCCATCACATCAAATGTAGATATAAAATTTACACAAATACTTAAAGGATTACACAATGGGCATTGATGTGCAAGAGAAAAGCATAAGGGTTGTTCTAAATAATCTTGGTGCATATAAATTAGATATGTAAAAATATAATTAAATTAATTAAAAATTTATTATAATGGATATTTAATTCTAATATTCTTACATATGTATTTAAATTACACATGTTACTAATTTAAACTTGTGTGTCTAGAAATAAACCCTTGGGAACATGTGGTGTATGAGATAGATTACATGTAATTTATTTGACATATTTCACTTCAAATAGAATATTTAAAGGCATGTTGGGAAAATAATGGGGAATCCACATGCTATCATTGGTATTTCATAGGAGGTGGGTTATTGTGGAGAGGAAGAGAGAGGTGAACTCTAGTAGTCTAAGTGTGAATGGAAGTTTGAGGTATCTTATCATTCTAATTGGAAGGTTGAATTTTTAATTTAGGATTAAATTATATCCAAAATATATTATCTATAAATAACATATTTTAAATTTATTTATGAATTTAAATTTTTTTGTTTAAAATTTGACTCTCTCTCTCTCTCTCTCTCTCTCTCTCTCTCTCTCTCTCTCTCTCTCTCTCTCTCTCTCTCTCTCTCTCTCTCTCTCTCTCTCTCTCTCTCTCTCTCTCTCTCTCTCTCTCTCTCTCTCTCTCTCTCTCTCTCTCTCTCTCTCTCTCTGTGTGTGTGTGTGTGTGTGTGTGTGTGTGTGTGTGTGTGTGTGTGTGTGTGTGTGTGTGTGTGTGTGTGTGTGTGTGTGTGTGTGTGTGTGTGTGTGTGTGTGTGTGTGTGTGTGTGTTTATCTATTAGGTTATGGATTTACTTCATTAAAAACCATGTATCTATGACTGCATAACTTACCACCTATTATAATGACATGCAAAGGTAATACTATGGAAGAGAAAGGCTTGATGAAATTATTAAGATACTAAAACTCACCTAGAAATGTTGTTTTGGTCACATTGCAAGGCCTAGGATATTCATGATGGCATCCTCCTTTGTTGAATATTCAATAATAAATGCATCTATAAATGGCCTAAATGCATTGTTCATTGATTGAATGAAAGTAGAAAGGTAATTATACATCCCAAAAGGTAGTACCAACCATTCATATAAAAATTTATAGTACACACACACATATCAGGTTTATAATTAAGGATAATTATTTCATCTACAATTCTTAGTTTGGGAAAATACATCAATTCATGAGAACCAAATCAGAAAACAAATGTAGAATTCATCACACAGATCCATTAATTTTTTTCATCTCAAAGGCCATTAGGAAAAATGATGTAAATTTTCAATATTAGGTCCTTGAATATAAATTTTTTCCAACATAATGATTAAATCAAATCCATAGGAGAGAAAAAAATAATAATACCAGTTTTCTAAAATAATCTCCAATGCAAGAATCTCCAAAATTGGTTCCATTTTTTCATTTAAGGTAGGAATGGTCATACCCATGAGCTTACCTTAATGTATTTTCACCTTCCATGTTGTTCTACATCCATTCACAAACTTATACAACTTAAAATTCATTAACAATAACAAAAACATGTTGAGTCTAAAATAATAGACTTTACCAACCTTTTCTAGATAGAGTAAGCTATATAAAAATGCACTTTTTGATATATATAATTAGGATTTTACAATAATTAAATTACATAACAAAACACACTTTTCATGGTAAATACTAATTTAGGGTTTTTATGGTGATTTAAACACTTTGAAATAACCATCATAGTCCTAATCAGGCTCATATCACTGGCTATAACTATGGAATTTTATTGAATATATTCTCAGTATCATTAAGCTTATACCCCCCCATAGAATAACAAGTAAATGTTTTAATCCACTTCGACCAATGTGGATCCTAATACCCAACTACCAAATCTAACCAAACACACCAAAACTAAGATGACAAAAAAAATAGAAAATAAACAATAGTCTATTTTTGTTGATAGATAAATTCTTGTCTATCAAGAATGATCTTGAATTAGACACCCATGATAAATGAAAAGGAACATGAGATAAAAAATCATGAAATAGCTATAAGATACTCTAATCTTTCCATATTTGGAAACTTTGGATGCATTCATCGAAGTCACATTTTCAGCTACTCCATACTTCCACCTGACTAGGTACTCAGTAATCATAGCCTCGTGTCTTCATTCCAAATTTAATATCTAAAATGGATTCCATATCTTATTTATCTAATTGTGAAAAATAATCCTTCCAATCCTCCATTTAAAATTACATGTTGTCACTTATTTATCCCTCAACATATGGGTACAAATCCACCCACATTGAATATCAAAAAAATACCTACTCCATCAGGTAACTCAATCTCATATGCAAAATCTAAGACCTTACTCAAAATATTGTAAGGCCCAATATTCTTCCACTTTAATTTTATATATTCAAATTTTATAAAACCATCCTTACACAAATGTGCCAAAACCAAGTCCCTAAATTTTAAAGTAACTTCTTTCCTTTGGATAGAGACATGTTTCTTGTATCTTATATCACTCTCTTCAAGACTTATCTTGAATTATTAATTCATATTATGTATATATTGAGCATATAATTCACCTTATACACTCTTTATACTCATATAAATTTGATGTAGAGCTTAGAACACTTTTCCACACTTTGTGCTTAACCAAGAAATCACTTCCTTAGGCTTGGTTTTGTGGAAACACTAATCATGAAAATATCCAAAATTTTATATGGTATTAAAATATTTATCATTATTATAAGAGTTCCATGACAAATATTTACTCCTTTATGATATTATTCCTCACTCCTCTTTCCACTTTTATAGCTCTGCCTAAGCAAAACTTAATCCTTACAGCCTTATTTGATTGATAATGAAGTTGTATGGAGAAATAAAAAGTATCTATGAATTATTAAGCTTACATTCACATTTTTCTTATTATAAAACACCTGTGTCAATGTTCATGACCTAAC